>LPNX010338681.1:215806-240810 GCA_001517045.1 Pseudotsuga menziesii | reverse complement strand
GTGTCATTGAGCTGGATCCTAGACTCCATGTGGAGAAATTTGTACTCTAGGGATTAGCCCTGGTACACTATTGTTTGAAGGAAGTTGAAGCCTAAGTCAGCCATTCCTCAATTATCTTGACTTTGCATGTCGACCATTCTTGATACTATTACTGGTTCTTGCACATCTTGTTCAGGTTCTTCCACATTATATAGCGTAGCTGAGTACCTCATGTTGTTTGATGGGGGATGCCCTAATTCCCTTACTCCAGCAGATTCCATCCCATTGACTTCACATCATTTATTTTGGGATAGGATTCTAGAGCGTTTGAGTGCCTTGAGACTTACAATCATCAATGGTAGGTTCTCTCACCATCAATAGTTCTAGGAATACATCAATGTCCTTAGATCGATGGATTGTTCAAGTGTTCGACCTCAACACATCTATTCACACTTGTTAGAATACACTCTAGTCACCTTGATTTCCATTTTCATTATGGGTGGGTGATCTTCCATCTGTTAACGGTATACATCAATGACCGATAATCAGATGATGGACTACTATTTTCGAGCTCGACACCTCTATTCATGTAGTAGGACATGTACTCATAGCAGTTTGTGTAGAATACTTTCCATCTTGGTGGAATTCCACATATGCTACCTCCTGGATCGTGCCAGTGTTCATGAGATTTCAGCTCTCATGATTTGATTCAAATGTATGTCAGATATCTTCAGCCATTATGGAGATCTTGATCCATTGTATCTCTTTAAATTCTATGGAGATATTGATCCACTGTATATCTTCATTTTGGAGATTCTCATCTATCATATATTGTACATGGTGATAGATCATTCCTAGTCCATGGGGTACAGTATAATATCACATTTTGTATATCATTCCTAGTCATGGCCATTGTACTCTTATGTATCTAGGATTGCTATTTGTATTTGCAGTCATATGCAGAGATTGATTATTTTACTATACTAATGGATGGCTAGTTCTTCAACCTAGTTCTTCAATACTCCACTTCTGGGATGGATTTTATAATGTATTTCAGCCATCATGTTACCCCTCTCACCTCACACATTAGGGGGCATCTGTTGTAGCTGATTTTACCACACATTGTTGATTACATATTTATGTCCTTCCTTGTCCCTCTGCAAACTCTTTAGACCCCATGGACTGATATTATACTTTGATGTTTCCAATTTCATCCCTAAAAACACATGTTTATTGCTATACGTGACTTTTAATCCCATACTTGCGTGTACACGTGACTTTTGACCTCAAACCCGTGTACATCGAGATGTGTGCATAATCCAAATATTTTTGGAGTTTTCCTTCATGTGTGTCTGAACCACTTGAATCTTGGCCTTCCATATGCCTCGATATTGCTCCAATTTGACCCTCCATTACCCCTTTGGAGTGCTATATATGGAACCCATTGGATACATTGAAGGAGAGGAATTGAAGAGCAACGAAACTATAGACCATTGTTGTCGTAGCTTGCATATACTTGAGTCTGCATCCCTTTGTCCCTTTGGAGCACTTTGTGTTCTTCCTAATCTTTCTTTTTCTTGTGAGTTTTCTATCGAGAGACAGAGAATTGACGTGGTGGATGCCTAGGTGGAAAAATCAGTTTCTCTGGTTCACAGACGTGCCGATAGAGGTTGTCACTTGTGTAATCTATGAATTGATTAATAGAAATATATTTTCCTGTTCAATAATGTGCATTTTAATGAATATTGAATCCATGGATATGTTTAATTCCTTATACATTGTTGAGTATATATGCTAGTGTATATCTAACACCATATTATATAGCATGCTTGTCTTGTTTGTTGTTGTCGAGAGAAAATTTCTAGTGCAAGCGGGATTGGAAAAAGCTCAACAGGGATCTACTTCAACCGTCCGGAATAAGGTATGATTCGAGATATTTTAGTGTTAGATGTTTCATTTCTCTTGGATATTGGGAAGGGATTGATTTCTCATGTCTATCTGTCTATTGTGGAACACCCCAAGCCATAGGAATTTTCTCTCCGTAACATGATGGTTGGGATTTTAAGATCCCGACTCTCTTCTCAAAATCCCTAGTAGGAAAAAATGTTTTGAAATTTGATCATGGGAGAAGTTTTATGGGTTTAATTAGTAACCAAGAAATATATATATCTTCTCGCAATTATTAACTGGGCTAGGAAGGTGAATAAGAATCAACAAAGTGTTTCTTTATGCTATAAATTTTTCATTCCATCATTTCATGTTAGAAGATATGGTTTAACTTAGAAGGTGGGGAACAAAACCTTTGATCATTTGGGAATAGACCCATGGATTGGTTCTATCCACAAGTATATATTTCCAGATTATATGATCATATTTCTTAGAGAAAAGGGTTCCTCTTCCATACAAAGTATTGTTCACCACAATAGATATTTGATCGGAGGTGAAGGGTGGTTATCGAGTGAAGAGATGGGGTTTGAAGGGAACTATAGAGAATTATGCGAAGATTATATTGCAAACTTAAATAATAGTAATGTCACAATAAATGCTTGTAGTGACAACTTGGTTTGGATGCATCTCCAACTAGGGTTTACACACCAAAATTTGGATGGAGTTATTTGCTTCAGGATAAGGTAAGTGGCGAGACGTATTGGTGGTAGAGGTTGGTGTGGCATTATAATTGTCATTCAAAAACCAAGATTTCCCTGTGGTTTTTTTATTAAAAAAGGATTTAACTTGGGATGTTTTGTAAAGGAAAAACATAGAAGGTCATTGTTGTCTATGCAAAAATGGCGAAGAAACTAATGTGCATATTGTTATAAAGGGTACATATCCATGACTATTTTGTCAGAATTAGAAAATAATTTAAAAGTGCAGAATATATGGAAAGGGGATATGATGGAAGACTATTTAGAAAAAAATGGAAATCAATTGATTCATTGGATGATCAGAGATATTTTCCATTAATTGTAACTTGCGGGATTTGATTAGCATGAAACATCAATTTTTTTGAAGATAAAATGGTTCTTCCTATTCAATTTTCTCACCAAAGTATGGGTATACATAGTTTCTACCCACAAGATAAAGTGTAGATCAGGATCCGTAAAATGATGAAGAAATGTTTTGATGAGTATAAGACATGGTCCTATTTTGATGGGGAAACTAGGGGTGAACCAAGGAGATGTGGTGCTTGAGGGATTATGTATATCTCTAGGAATAATTGTTTCCTCTTTAAAGAAGGCCTTGGTTCTGGAACTAATAATATTGTTGAGCTCAGTGCTCTTCGTCTTCTCTTGTGGATAGAAATTGAGAATAGTAAAAAAAATTTACAAATATTTGGTAATTTTCAACTCATAATGCATTGGATAATAAGGGAAAACAAGATGCAAAAAATGCAGTTGGTTTGAATATTGGAAGAGACTCAAAGATTAAAACAAATGGTGAACAAAGTACATATCCAATCTATATTAAAAGACGTAACACAATTGCTGATGAATTGACAAAAAATGGATTTCTTATGGGGGAAGGACAATGGAACATTGAAGAATTTCAAGATGATATCTCAAATACCTACATGCATGCTCCTTTTTGTTGAATTAGATGAGCAATCCTTTTCTTTTAATACTATGTGGAAGGTATTTTAGATAAAGACTTTTGTTGAAAGGCTGAGAAAGATGAGGAATTTTGCTCAAGGAAGAGAAAACCGTATATTTATATGTTATGTTTTTGTTGGAGATAAAAAAGTTTTGGGCCCAGAAATGACCCCTTTTCGACCACATTTACCTACCCCTTTTTGCCTTATCTTACTCCATTATATGCACCAAACAGATGTGTTCCCTCACTTGATCCCTCAATCCATATAGGTGTGGTTAATTATTGTCTTGTCTTATTAATACTTATGATTGGCGTAATCATGGATCTATATCTTGGATTATGCTAACATATGGTCATTTTATAAAGATAATTCAAGATGTAAAGGATACACATGTAGCAAGTTGAATGAGTCAAGATAGAGATGGACATTCATTGTTGAGTTGATCACCACCTAATCCATCTCTTCACAAAGGATGCAATAAAAGGTTGCTATTCCATGCAAGCTGTACAAGGGTGGCTGCAACAGACTTGGATGCAACAGCACGCCACTGCTCGAGGGTAGCTGCAACTGATGGAGCATCTTCTAGATTGATCATCTTATATCATTGATGGATCAAGTAAAAACCTTCCTATATTTTATACTTCTATCTTGTCCACAGCTGTAACAACGTATTGTAAATGGGGCAGCTTGAAGATCAGAGATCTTCATGGCTACTCGATATCGGTGGGTAGAAGTTACAATTGAGAATGTATAAATATTGGAAACTATTCCAAGCCAAGGGTTGGAAATTAATTGATCTTATTGTACAAGATGTAACAGAGACTGTATCTTTATTTCATCATTTAATACAAGGCGCAATACTATTCTGATCTCGGCATTTAACTTGTGTTAATTTTCGGCGTGTCTATTTGAAGGATGGGACGACCTTCCTACAGAGATTGTCGAGTTAATTAGGTATTTATTTGTATGTCGTGTGGTGTGGATGCTATAGTGGATTCATTCTTTTATACAGCTGAAACAATAATGATTTATTGTGTGTGCCTTCAATCGATTAGTAGTTGCATTTCCTGTGAGTTGCAGTAGACTGGTGTGACAGTCGACTTTGTAGACTAATTTTCTTTATGCATTTCCATGATAGCTGTAATAGCCGATCTCATCCCTAGTTTCTTTCAATTGATGTCTTTCTTGAGTTTTGTTAATTAATTCCATTTGTAGTTATAATTGTTGAAGTTCAATTTATGCATTTCTGAATTTTATATCAAGTTGGATTGATATAGTTATAATGGATCTTCAAATTGTCTGGTAATTTAGGATTTAACTTTCTACAAAAGTAAATCTAGACGTTTATTTTATGAATCTCTTATTTCTAGATTAAGGATCGTAAGAAGGTATTTTTGGTTTTGCATTCTTAAGAAAATAAATTAGATTAAGTTGATTATGGGATGAGTTGGGCTGAACAGGAAGGTCGGATAATCCATTTACAATATCAGCTACTTAGTGTTTAAGCATATACAGTGCACATTATCTTCGAACTAAAAGAATTCCCTAGGCTGACAATTTATATTGAACACTCTATATGTTAGCTTTATTTAACTTGCATATAGGGTTCCAACATTTTGGCACCATTGTTGGGGAAGATAATTACTAGACAGCATAGTATTTGTATCCACTAGTTACATCTATTCATTTTTCTTCAGTTTTTAAGTTTGCATGTTTTGGGTTGCTTGAATACAAGAAGGATACATCATGACATTCATATAAACCCCAGAACCCCACAAAATACTAACATTGCAAGTGGTTGAGGTCGTGGACAGAATCCAACATTGGGAATAATGACATTCATTGATGATCTAGTTGATAGGACCAATTCTTCTACCGAATCTCGCCATCAGGAATCATCTATCAGAAGGAGCTCGATTACCCCTGGAGTGGCAGCATTAGTTTCCATAGTGGAGAACACAGGATAAGTTGCAACACTTTAGCGTGTCCCTACAGAGGAAGACAGAGTTAGTATGGCAGGATTAGCCGACCGAGATTTGGTATATCACATTAATGGGAAGGTTGTGACAACAGAAGAGTGGACACAGTTCCATCAAGAATTAAACAATCTGTGGAAGCATAGAGAGGATAAAGTAGAAGAATACATGAACAACAGACATGATCCAAAAAATCATGAGGAAGCAATGGGAGAAAATCATCATTAAGAGGGTAATTCCTGACTTGAGGGGACTATTTCTACACTCTAGTTCCCCATTCAATAGCCAGAGGGGATCACCCCCATGAAAATATATTGCCATCTGTGCTACCTTGTTTTTATGCAAAAGTAGCATAGGATCCAGATGAATACCTTTTTGAGTTTGACATCCTCTATCATAGATATGATTACACATCAAGTGAACATAATTTGAAACTCTTCCCTGCTACTCTTAAGGACAATGCGTTATGTTGGTTCATCATCCTGGGTGGGTGGACTGTCACCACCTAGGACTGGATGAAATAGCTGTTCCTAGAGAAATATCAGGAGTACTGCATTACTAAAGATAAGAGAGAAGAGTTGTTTAAAATGGTATAAAGGGATGATGAAATCCTAGAATATTTTGTTGAAAGACTTTTATATAATGTGCAGAGAGATGGACAGACTAATATGGGGTTATATGTGCTCAATATAATCCTACTTTGTGGGATCAAGGAGGACTACCTAGACATGTTGAACCTATTAGGAGAGGGGGATATCTGAAAGTAATCCTTTGAAAAAATTATTGAATTATGCAAGAGGTATTCTAGAGGATCTTCTAGGAACAACAAATGGGACAAACAGGATAAATTGGAATGAGATTTATTCGACATAACACAGAAGTCATCTAATGGAGGAGCCACCCAGGAAGAAATAGGAAATCTCCTTGAAAATGTTAAGATAGAAATGATGAGCTCCATATCCTCAAAAATAGATGTCCTGAGGGAAAAGTAGAAACAAGTAGTAGAAGATCTCACACTTCATGTATTCTTCCCTAAATGTAGGAAGAACCACCCTTTGAAGGAGTTCCCACTCGATAAAGTAGAAGTGCGTCAGCTTTGTGAGCTGAACCATGACACAAAAGAATGCTCTTCACTACCTCAAGTGAAGGCAGTTCTTCAGGCATCAACTCCAGATGTGAAACTAGCCTACTTTATTGCTGAGAAAAATCCTTGGCAACCTCGAAATCAAGGTATGACACCAGAATCATTTCCATTTTCAAATAACATGAATAATTGGAATAATATGCATCAGATGAATACATAATTCCCTTCATATTATTCCAACCATCAATGGTATCCTTCTCAACCTTTGATACAAAATTTTAACTACTGGAACTCTTGGACGCAGTCACCAAACCAACAGAATTCTTGGTCTCCTAGGTGGAGGAACTTCCATCCGGGGAACTAATTTCCCCATAACCAACCTCCTCAATAGTTTCCACATCAACCTTTTCCTCACCAACCGTATCATCCTCAACAATACCCTCAGCCTTATCAGCAGTTGCAGCTATAATTCCATAATAATGCTGCCCCCAATATTCCTATATGACCATAGCTTCCTGCTCAACCTAATCTCAACCCAAATAATAAAGAAGTCCATCAATTTGAGACTACCAACATGCCTGCTTACTCCATTAGTCCAATTCTCGGTAACAACATCCTCTTACGATCAGGGAGAGTAGTGGAGCCTTTGGTCATTGAGGATGTTCCATCCTCTGTGTATGAAGAAAGGATGAACCAACAGTACTTATCCAATGTAGCGATCCCCATTATTGAGGACACTAAAAATAATACCAAGATATCGGCTGAAACACAAGAAGAAACTTCTATCAACACACAGCCTACACAATTGGTTAGGGAACCACCATACCCTGGAAGACTAATACTACCAAAAGTAGTGGGAAAACCTCAATTTAACCTCTTAGGAGAGTTAAAAAACCTCTATGTCAAAGTTACACTCCTACAAGCCCTTCACGATGTGCCTATCTCTGCCAGAACCGTTCGGGATCTATGTACAAGAAAGGCAGGATGAAAACCAAAGGATCCTCCCACTATTCATGTCATAGGGAAACTATCTGAATTAATAATGGGTAAAACCACCTTGGCCAAATATGATGATCCTGGGAATCCCACTGTCACCATGCAGATTGGAAGCACATAGATACCCAACGTACTGGTAGATTTAGGCGCAACAATTAACATCACGACCATTGAAACTGTAACTGTAACACCCCGGTTTTGACCTTGTTTGGATTAAATGTATATGATGTATATATTGTAATTAATCATGATGTGGAGCAAAAGGAAAAAGCCCCACCATCAATTTAGCGTTTAGTGTTCTGACGATTAAAATTGTTGCTGATGGTGTATCGTGATATCCGACACATTATAATTTTGGCATCATGTAAATATGCATTTTAGTTGAAACAAACCCTAACCAGCTATGTCAATGCAACCATAATGAAAAGGGAATGATTTTTTTAAGGATAAGGAGGGGGAATTATTAAACTTTGGGACAATGGGGAAAATCCAAGTGTCAGCTGTTAAACCCATTTAGTTGTCACCCACTCTTTTGACTTACTCACTTTCCCTTGTCTCAATCAGTCAAATACCAAATTAAAAACCTCTGATGTTAGTTGGGAATTTATTGCTGGGAAGTGGTGTGTGGTAGGACTGTCAGTCCTTGCCCATAAGCACACTCCACCAGTAGACTCTTTCACCCTCACATGAGCATTCTTCCATTCTTGCCCATCCTCACACAGAGACAATCATTATTCTCCTCATGCACAGGTTTTTGCATTTTAATCACACAGAGAGCTGGGAGAGCAACCTCACATGCATGATTTTGCTATGTGTATTTCTCTTCATTGTGGGTCTGACCATGTGAATTCACCTTCACATGGGTTGTTTTTCCTTCCTCACGCAGCTGAGAAATCGATTGTCGTTGGTTTCCCCACGAATTTTGGTTTGATGTGGGTTCATTTATGTTTTTGGGTTGTTGTGGGTTCTTATGGAGTCATTTTGGCCATGATAGGGCCAATAACGACTCGGGAATCGAACTTTCCAGTCAGAGTTGTGTATTACCTAAACTGTCACCTCAATTGTTTTGTGGTGTTTTATTTTCTTCCCTAGAGTTGTGAATCTCTTTTTTTGTTGTGTGTATGCAGTGGTTGGTGTTTGGACTGTGTTGGAGTGGGATTGAAGGCATGGTATGCTTGATAAACCTGGTGTGTTTGGGAGCCTCATAGATAGATCTAGAGGGCTCGATTTCTTCTCCACAGCCCCTGAATAGCACTGGAAGGGAAGTTAGCGCCTGAGGGATTGTGTAGAAGAGAAGGTACTGATTCCTTGTGTTGGTTGTGTGTGGGTGTCCTAGAATTCAGGCTAGTTCTGATGTAGATGTCCTTAGCTCTTCAATGAGCCCACCAGCTTAGAATTCAGCTTATGCAAGCTCCCTGATGGCCTGATAAACCCAACTGTGTTGGATTGGATGATTTGTGTACCTTTGGCTATGTGTGAGCTTGATTAGTTCCTTATTCCGTGGGGAATCATGCCCAGCTCACGGGTGGCAGTGTTGCTAAGATATTAAGGAGAACACTGGCCTATGTTGGGTGGAATGCTGCAGTGATGTAGATGGTTGCGGGACAAGTTTTTCATAAGATAAGTATTCTTATATTCAATCTCTGCAATCATATTTGATGTTTAATGAATTACAATGAACATGTTGAATGCCTAAATGTATGTTTTGCTTCCGCTGTATGCTGAATAATTATGCATCTCTGCATGTTTTACTTCAAAGCATTTCAGTTTTTATGTATGTACATGTTCATGGGACCACTTTCCCAGATAGTTAATGGTATGGTAATGTCCTCTTCATCGGTCAGAGGGTTGGGGATGTTACAGTAAGGAGACTCGGGCTCACTATTATCAGGCCAACTCCTACCATTTTAGAACTTGCATATATGGTGCCCAACATTTTCGCGTCGTTGCTGGAGATCAACTGAAGGAAAAAATCAGTTTGGTGCATATAATGGAGTAAGATAAGGAAAGAAGGGGTAGGTAAATGTGGTAAAAAAGGGGTCATTTCTAGGCTCAACATCTCCCCCCAACTATCCTGTTTCATGTCCCTATGCAACAACCTCCATTAGTCTGAATCCGAATCTAGCAGTGTACTTCGTTCATGGAGAGAGGAAAAGTTATATGGGAGTTTAGGTGTTCCCTGTTTTTCCAAAAATCTATTATAGACAACCCAGTATCTCCAACACTTCTTCTCTTCTGCCTTTGTGAATGAGAAGTTCCCTTTATGGTTTTGTTGGCCACCAAATGAAGGGGAATTTATAATTGAGTCCTATCCAATTAACTCCACATTCCTTCATGCATCCCACATATCCCTCAACCCTGGAAAGTGCATGTTTAAAATTCCTGTAATGGTAGGGATCTCAATTTCTCAAGGTTGAAGAGGGTGCCTTCCATCTATGCTGGCTACCTTCCAAATCCAATTATTGATGCTTTGAAATCTAGCTGACATAGGTAGAGATAACCTTTTTTTGAAGTTCCATCATCTGTTGAGTTTGGATGGGACATGTGAGTCTACGTTGTTGATGAGCAAGGAGAAGATGAGGGGTTTGAGGTTCACTTCGAACCCAAAGGTTAGACTGGGACTCATTATGAGAAAAAGTTTTGAAGGATATTTCCCACTGAACATGATTGCTAACAAAGGAGGCAAAAGCCATCAGGTTAACATTACCTAAGAAAGGATTGGATTCGAATGGTGGTCCAAGGGATAAGCCAGCACATGTAAATAAAGCTTGTAAAGCAAGTTCTGCTCAATAAAATCACTTTCCAGAAATGTTTCCAGGAATTTAGTTGAGGTTGTTATTTCATAAGGTCTCCCTTATTTTACATCCTTCAGTTTAAACCAAATGAACTGTTCAAATAAAAACATAAGGTAAGAGGAAGATGGTTCTCTGCTGCCTATCAGTTCCTGGGAGAGAGTGGACAGCTGGTCTTTTTCCACCTGCATCAATTTGAATTTTTTCATCTCCTTCAGCTCTTTTTGTATCTCTTCCCAACGAAATTTCTGGAACATTACTTCTTCTGCCCATCTTTCCTTCAATTCCCTGATGGTCTTCCTATGTTCAGCAAGGGGAACCATTCCTTCTTGATGCCTCTCTACCTGACTCTTCCAATTCCCCACTTCTATTATTAAGAGTGAGAGCTCTTGGGTCAGCCTATGGATCACTTCATCTTTAGCATGATCTTCATTATCAGAATCCACATTGAAAAAAAATTGTGAAAGTCGAGTCCATAGCTGGCCACCTAATGATTTAGCTTGAAAATTCGGCATTGCCTGTATGGGTACTCCCACAAAAAATTCTAGAGATGCTAGTTCTTGTGTAATAGCATCACCTCTTTGAAGTTATCCTATAGAAACTTCAACTTGTATAGGTGCCTCTGAAACAACATCTGGGGATGCTAGTTCTTGTGTAATAATATCCTCTCCTTGGATTTCTCCCACAACAACCTCAACTAGTATAGGTGCCTCTGAAACAATTTCTGGGGATGTTGGTTCTTGTGTAACAACATCCTCTCCTTGGAGTTCTCCTACAGCAACCTCAACTGGTATAGGTGCCTCTGAAATAACTTCTGGGGATGTTGGTTCTTGTGTAATAGCATCCTCTCCTTGGATTTCTCCTACAACAACCTCAAAATCCAATTGTGAAGGTGTTGGTTCTTATGTGACAACCTATTCTTGAATTTCAATCTCCACATCTGCCTGATTGTCAGCTGCAGCTTTGACAGGGAGATGCAAGGATATTGGTTCTTTTGTATCAGAGCAGGTTCTGGTTCTTTCTCTTCCCCTGTAAATCTTTAGACAATCGCTATGATTCCTACATAAATTTTTGTACATAAATAAATTGATGTTTTTATTATTATTTTTTATTTTTCCTTTACGCTTGATCCATTTTTTAAGAATATGTGCAGGGATTTACCTAAAGAGCAATGGTCATGATCAGGCCTAATGACCGTGGGAGTCCTTTTGTAACTTCCTACTTCAGAATGAAACTCCTTGAAGAAAAATAAATAATGAATAGTCTGTCGCAGTTGCGATTCCTATCAAAAAATTGACTATTTTTCTGATTATTTTCAGCTGCAACATCGAAAAAATTGTTTTTTTTCATCCCGCCTATAAAACCTTGTCTATTTTTTCATTTATCTACATCTGCAACAATGTAAAAATTCCATTTTTCCCATTCGACGGAGCTGCAACATCGTAAAAATTTGCCTATTTTTCGTTTACCTGCAGCTGCAACACCGTATAACCTTTCCTATTTTTTCATTTATCTACAGCTGCAACACCATAAAATAACGTATTTTTCCCATTCTACACTGCTACGACTCCTCTTAAATTGTACTAATTTTTATCTTTTCAGTGGGTGCAACACTGTTTAAATTTTTTCCCATTTTTACCTTCTCCGGTGGCTCCAACCTTGTTTGAATTTTTTCCATTTTTACCTTTTTCAGCAGCTGCGACTCCACCAAAATGGCTTATTTTTTTATGGTTCACGGCTGCAACTCTGCCAAACTGGCTGATTTTTCTATGGCTCATAGCTGCGAATCCCCCAATATTGGTAGAAATTTTTATAATTTTGGTTCGCCACTCCTCTAGATCTTGCCAGAATACCCGCTGCCGGCAATTCCGACTTACTTCACAGCATTCATTATGTTTCCATTAGGATTGACAAGATGGTTGTGGTCTGCTAGGAGAAAAGATGATGACAACACACCTACAATAATGTTTAAATTTAAATGGCCGCACTTCACATGCTTTATCCTCAAGGGTCACGGTTCACATCATATTTACAAAGGTATGATTCTGATTATCTACTTGATTAAGCGTTAACTAGATTAGATAGAATTAATGATGCCTTCC
This sequence comes from Pseudotsuga menziesii, assembly GCA_001517045.1. Taxonomy (NCBI): domain Eukaryota; kingdom Viridiplantae; phylum Streptophyta; class Pinopsida; order Pinales; family Pinaceae; genus Pseudotsuga; species Pseudotsuga menziesii. The sequence continues at coordinate 228,289 of LPNX010338681.1, read as the reverse complement.
ATTTTATGCCCATTATTACACCCGCATATCGTTAACTGTCCACTCGTACGAATTAATGGCCATTTAAGCTTATCCTATAACCACCATCCTTTCCTAATTTGGGATAAATTTTACCAAAAATTCCATGCTCTTAACTTTCTAAATTTACCCAACTACACTCTCAATTGTTCATGCATACTCTATGCTTTAACCTCCATTGTCGAGACCTACAATTTGTTGGGTTGATAGAGAATTCAGAAGGAAAATGAACATGGGTATCCGAGCTTAGCACGAACCTCCAGATACATGAGAACTAAGAAGAAATGCTGAAGTTTTCCCTATTTTTGAATCTGCGGGCTAAACTGATTTCTTCCAATGCCTGGATGGGTTCCATCGAGAGACATCTCTACAATTCACTTTAAATCTTACAGAAACCCACTCAAAGGCTAGGGGGTTACATATAGAAGTCTCTGAAGCAATAGTGGCTAAAGTCACCGCCCTTCCTCAGGTGGGAAGAGCCTGGTTTGGTTAAGAACCCCCAATGCTACTGCAGTACATGATTTTATTATAGAGGGGGAACAAATTTGTCAGTCAAGGTGGGGGATAGCGTTACAATCACTGCCTCAACCATGGGATCAAGTAGCAGTAATCTTCAAAAAGTATATCACCTGTGAAGGTAGGGATCATACTGTTTATTATTCTGAACTTCCTCTACTGTCTTCTATGCCATAGGGCCTTACTAAATATTCAATTTTATCTATTTAAAGACCTACACCATATGGAGGGGTTTGTTAGAACAACCAAGAATCCAAAATCCTCCCTTAACTACCATTGACTAATCAAATTAATAATCTTAAGGGCCTTAGCTCAAAGGAACCAAACCTGGGAGAAATTCATAGGTCAAACTCAAATAAACCACGAACCCGCCCTTTTGACTGGCATTCCAATAGAAGAACGAGTGGAAGTACTTATACTGTTGGGGGCTGTTCAAATCCAAGAGGAGAAGGTAAATATACAGTTGGGGGGAGATGAGGAGCCACAGGAGGAGCAGAGTCCCTCCAATTTAGTTAGGGGGGGGATGAGACTGGATCAGATGATCATTTAGATGACTAAGCAGAGGAATTGGAGGAAAATGTAAGAGAAAACCCTATGGAAAGATTAAATAATGTGGGAGCTCTGATAGCAGAGGCTGAAGCTGGAGCAGCATTGCATGATGCGACAACTAAAGCCGAGGATGTTAGAGCCATGATAACATAAGAGAATGCAGAGGTATTGACCATTGAATATTCCCCTGAATGGGGGGGAACTCTGATTGAAGAAGAAAAGGAGGATGCTGAGATAGGAGACATCCCTTCCACATCACCTGAAAATATGGAGACTGTTGCACCATGAAAGAAAATAAGAAGATCAAAAGAGGAGGTGCAGGCACCACTGCTGATAAGAAGAAAAAGAACCAATTCGGTTACAACAGCTGAAACATCATGGGAAATATGGGCAAACCTAGAAGCACATATTGAATTCCCCATTTTGAGACCCAAAGAAAATGATGCCCCATAGGAATCGATTACAGAGGAACCTCAAATCGAGGGAATTTTGCACGAAAATGGTCTACTGATGGAGGAAGTATAGACACTTCGACGAGAACTAGAAAACTGGAAAGAGACATGCAGGAAGTAGATAGAAAGGAAGCTGCACACACTGGTTGAAGCTGCAGACCGATTAGAAGGATCACCTCCTACTAAGGTTGGTGAGGATGAAGCGAGAGTGGTCTGCCTTGTGTGTGGGGAAATATTTAACGAGTCAAGATATAATGTCCTAGTTCATTCCTTTGTGACACAACAACCCATACCTATAGTTGTGGAAGAACAAGGACAACAAACACCTAAGGTGGAAGTGAGGGATGCAAAAGAAATGGAAATAGAAATGATCCCTGGTATAGAAAAGGGAGAAAATGAACAATTATAGTCACAATCAGTAGAAGAAACATAAATTCTCCTGGGATAATCTGATTGGAAGGACAGTGAAGCTCCCCAAGAGAAACCTCAACAAATGGAAGCAGTAGATAAATAGGGTGCTGATACACAAGAACCAGCATCCCCAAAAATTCTTGTTGAAGTTGCCACCCAAATTGTGGAAGATGAACCAAAGAATGAAAACATTCATTATTTTAACGAAGAAGTCTATGCTGTGACTCCTGAACCGTCTTGGGGCACAGAATTAATAGAGATGGAACCTCAACAATGTTGATGTAATTGTAACTTCGGAATGTATTCACTTGTATTTCTTATGTATTGTACCCCGATGTTTATTCCAGGATGTGTCTATAATGTAATTGAGTCATTTCATGCCCCAATGTTCCAATCAAGAGTTTCTATAATGTAAACAAGTCATGTCAAGTCAATATGGGTAACCCTCCTATTGTTCAAGGGTTAAAGTCCCCGCAGTTCCGTGGCATTAGGGTTGTTATACTCACCTAGTGAAGTTGACCCTAGTAGGGTTTAGTCAAGTCAGGAATTAGTATAAATAGAGAGCTAACCTCTCTATTTATCACACACTCACTCACACTAAGTTGTAGCGCATAGCTAAGGAAGAAGAAGACACTGGGGCTAGAAAGAAAGAAGTTTACTGCTGTCGGGAGATCATCTTACTATTTTGGGTTTTAATTTTGGTACTGATTCCATCTCTGAGGAAGTTGCGGGGTTTTCTCCATTTATGGTTTCCCCAAGGAAAAACACCGTGTTCATTGTCTCTTGTGTTTGATTGCCGTGCTTGTTATTCTCTCAGTTAAAGATCCTAATATAATGCTAGATTAATGTTAAAAATATAACATGGTATCCGAGCTAATTTGAGAAGAAGACATTATGCAATTGCGGGAACTAGGGCTTCCTACTTTGTGGATCTCTCTCCATAGACTTTCAGCAAAAGAAAGTTTTATTAACTCTCCTCTGTAGGGTGCATCTTTCTGTTGAAGCAGAATCCAATTCTGAGGTTTTTTAATTTTGGACCCAACATTGCTGCAAGAAATTAGGGCTTTCCACAGAAGTGGAATTTTTTAGTGAGCCCAGGCCTACATTGATTTCCTCCCCAAAATAGAATTTTAGAGATCAAGATCAAAGCATTTTGTTGGACAAAAATTTTGAAAAGAAAAACCCTAATCTGCTCCTGAACCAGCACTGCAGACTTTCAGCTCCAAATCCAGATCCGACATCTTGAGCTGGTAAGATATAAATCTTTTCTATTTCCATTTGAGGTTCTCATTTAAGAAGTCTCATCATACAAAGATTAATGAAAAGCTTGAGGGATCTGATAACTTCTAAGCCTACAAGTATAGGATCTCCCTGGTTCTGGAAGAAAATGAGTTGGACTCCTACATCCATGAGGGGGTTCCAGTTCCAGAGGAAGATGAGGCTAAGGCCTTACAAAAGAAGAAGTTGGTTATGACAAACATGATTATTGCTGATTCAATCAAGGATCACCTCATACCACAAGTGTCCTCCCTCAAGACACCTAAATCTATGTTTGATGCCCTAACCAAACTGTTTGAAGGGAAGAACATAAACCAGAACATGACTCTATGGAACCAGTTGAAGAATGTAAAGATCTAGAATGAGGAGACCATCTAGTCATACTTCACAAGGGTCTCCCAGATCAAAGAACAACTTGAAGCAGTAGATGAAGAAGTGGAGAATGCAAAAATTGTGATGACAACCTTGAATGGTCTCCCTAGGTCATGGAATTATTTCATCTAAGGAATATATGCTAGAAAGAAGATAATCAAGTTCAGTATGCTGTAGGAAGAATGTTCACAAGAATAATCTCGAATAGCAGACTGAGAAGAAAAGATGGGAAGTGAAGATCAAGCTCTCATAGTACACTCCAAGAAAGGAAGAAGGAAAAATCATCATCACCAAGGTAATCATTCTCATCAGAAAAATAGTTTTGTAAGAAGGGATCCATTCAAACTCAGATGTTATACATGTGATGAAAGAGGACACTTTGCTAGAAGTTGGCCCATGAATAAGAATGGATCCAAGAAGAAGAAGAACTTCAAAAGAAGACATCATGCTCACACCTTTGAGGATGATGATCCTCCTAGGAAGAAAGTAAAACAAGAAAGTGAAGACCCTTTAAGTGATGAAGAATATGTTTTGATCTTCTCTCTCATGGGAACTGTCACTCATGGAAGCAAAGATTGGCTTATTGATAGTGGGGCCTCCAAACACATGACAGGATTCAAGGAATATTTTGAGAAACTATCCAAACATAATTCAACACTTAAGGTGAAACTTGGGGATGACTACCAATATCCCATAAAAGGGAGTGGTGAATCATCCTACAAGCTAGACTCTGGAAAGTCTATGAAAATGAAGGATGTCTTGTTTGTACTAGGACTAAAGAAGAATATTCTCTCCATATCGGCACTGGATACAAAAGGCAAGAGGGTTGCATTTGTAAATGGCCAAGTCCTCATGTGGACAAGACGAAAGACTATTGACGGAAATAGTGATTGGAGAACAAGAAGGAGGATTATACAAATTGAAGGGCCATTAAGAACAAGCTTTGGTCCATGAAACAGTAGAGCCAAATGAAATTTGGCATAGAAGGCTTCCACATGTGCACTACAGATCACTACAACTTGCAAGCAAAGTTGTTGAAGGTCTTCCAGAAATTCAAGCAAAACATGAAGTAGTCTGCAAAGGATGTGCGAAAGGAAAGAATACAAAGAAGACATTTCCAAGTTGTGAGAGCAAGGCAAAAGGAATATTGGAAATCATCCACTCCGATGTATGTGGACCAATGTCATCAAGTTCACTAAGAGGGTATGTATACTATGTTTATTTCATTGATGATTATTGTAGGAAGACATGGATTTACTTCATGAAGAACAAACATGAAGTTTTCAGCAAGTTCAAGGAATTCAAAGCCTTGATCGAGAACCACACAGAAAAGAAGATCAAGACCTTTTGATCAGATAATGGTAGTGAATTCACATCAAATGAATTCAAATAATTATGCAAATATTCAAGGATTAAGAGGGAGTTATCCACTCCATATAATCCACAACAAAATGGGGTTGTAGAAAGGAAGAATAGAACTATCATGGAAGCTTCAAGCGCAATGCTTCATGATCAAGATCTTCCCATGCATCTATGGGCAGAAGCTACTAGAACAACATTGTATTTACATAACCATACTCCACATAGAGTACTAAAGAATAAGACACCTGAAGTAGTATTTTCTACCAAGAAACAAGAACTCAGCCATCTCAGAATGTTCAACTATCTAGTGTACATACACATTCCGAAAGAAAAGAGTACAGAGTTAGATCCTTCATGAAAGAAGGGTATATTTGTGGGATACTCTGCAAGCTTGAAGGGTTACAGAATATATTTCTGAGGATTCAAGAAGATCGAAATCAGCAGGGATGTAACACTTGATGAAGACTCAACTTACAACAAATCCAGAAAGAGACCTGCTGAAGATCCTAAAGAATTAGAAGTACCCAAAAATCATGACACAACTATGAATAAAGAAACTCAAGAAGAAGATCGAGAATTTGAAGAACCTGAAGAACCTGTAGATCCACCTCAGAAGAAGAATCCTCAGAAGAGGAAACCTACTTGGGTATGAGAAGATATCCAAGGTGTAGAAAGATATGGGGCTCCAGAAGAAAATCATAGAGAAACAAAGAGGACCAGATCCTACTCCGGGTATGTAGCTTTATTGTGTGACTTTATCAATAAAGAAACTGCCAACTATGAAGAAGCGGCAGAACAAAAAGAATGGAAGGATTCTATGATTGAAGAGTATCAATAGATCATGAAGAATGATGTTTGCGATGTTGTCCCAAGACTATAAGGGAAGTCAGTTGTAACTTCCAAATGGATCTACAAGATCAAGCATGCTGCAGATTGCAACATAGAGAAATATAAAGCAAGATTCATGGCTCGTGGCTTCTCATAGAAAGAAGGAATAGATTATGAAGAAACCTTTGCACCTATAGCCAGATACACTTCCATTGGATCAGTACTTGCTCTGGCTGTAGTGATGAAATGGAAGATACACCAAATGGATGTCAAGACTACTTTCTTGAATGGTGTAGTGGAAGAGGAAGTGTATGTAGAGAAACCACTTGGTTTTGAGACACATGACAGGGAGTCTCATGTGTGTAGATTGAAGAAAGTCCTGTATGGTTTGAAACAGGCACCCAAGACATGGTAGGGAAGAATTGATGGCTTTCTATCTAGTTCAGTCTTTACCAAAAGTAAAGCGGATTCCAACCTTTACTACAAGGTTGAAGATGGAAACCCAGTGATGCTCCTACTATATGTAGATGATTTGTTTGTAATAGGTATGGATGGGTTGTTTTTCGATACGAACAAGAATATTGCTACTGAGTTAGAAATGAAAGACTTGGGTATGATGCACTATTTTCTAGGCATGGAGGTGTGCTAGAATGTGGATGGAATCTTCCTTGGACAAGGGAAGTATGCAATAGAGATATTGAAGAGGTTCAGGATTATGGAATGCAAGGCCATGACCACACCTATGACATCCAACTTGAAGATGTTGAGTGATGCTTCATCAAAAGCAGTTGATGCTACGATGTATTGTTAGATGATTGGGTCCTTGATGTACCTGACAAACATGACACTAGATATTTGCTTTGTTGTGAACACCTTGAGCCAGTTCTTGATAGATCCGAGACATGTTCACTTGATTGCTGCAAAGCATATTCTGAGCTACCTGAGGGGTACAATTGATTATGGGCTCAAGTATGAGGTGAATCAAAAGATTAAACTAGAGGGTTATGTTGATTCATATTGGGTAGGAAGTGCCATCGATAGGAAGAGCACCTTAGGGTGTTGCTTCAATATGGGATTAGGTGTGATCTCTTGGTTTAGCAGGAAGCAATCTTGTGTGGCACTAAGTACAATTCAAGTAGAGTATGTCATAGCTTGTTCATCTAGTTGTGAGGTATTATGGCTGAGGAAGCTACTGTCTGATTTATTTGATCTCCTCTTGGATGCTACTTTTATACATTCTGAAAACCATAGTTGTGGTGTTCCATGACAAGTCGAAGAATATCGATATCAAGTATCACTATATAAGGGATATGGTGCAGAGGGGAGCAGTGAAGCTCCAGTATGTTGCGATGGACGAACAGATAGATGATGTGTTGACAAATACATTGGCTAGGGTGAAGTTTTATTACTTCAGGGAGAAGCTTGGTGTTCTCTAGAATGAGGTTCCCTCCAAGGGGAAATGATGAGTCCATGAGCCATTCTGACAAGGTGAGAGGATTGGTTCCTTCCATGGTCAGATGTAAGGGCTGAGCCATTTTGCCATGGTGAGAGGATTGGTTCCTTCCATGTCAGATGTGAGTGCTGAGCCATTTTGATGTGACTGTAGGATTAGTTCCTACATGATCAGATATAAGTGCTGAATGCCATTCTTAGAATGGAGGCGCTTGCAAGTTACCAGGAGAGCTCAGTCTAGGACTGAGGGCCATTTTTATGTGACTCTAGGATTGGTTCCTACATGATCAGATGTGAGTGTAGAGCCATTCTAACATTGGTTGTCAGATGTAAGTGTAGAGCCATTTCTGCATGAAGGATTGGTTCCTTGCATGATAGAATATAAGTGATGATCCTTTTTGACATTGGTTGTCAGATGTAAGTGTAGATCCTTTCGGCATGGAGGATTGGTTCCTCGCATGGTCGAGTGTAAGTGCTGATCCTTTCTGACATTGGTTGTTAGATGTTAGTGTTGGGCCTTTTTGACAGGGTTGTGGGATGTGTTCCCACATGGTTAGATGTGATTGTTGGGCATGCCTTTCTGATATGATTATAGGATTGGTTCCTACATGATCAAATATAAGTGTTGGGTGGGCCATTCTGACTTAGGGTCAGATATAAGTGCTGGAAGAAGACCTACATGGATGCTAGGCCTACAACCAGCATGAAAAAGGGATAACTTTGTAGAACTTCCTATGACAAGAAGAATCAAGAGATAGCACCCGTGATGATGATCTAGCAGATATGTTCCAGTGATGATGATCCAGATCAAGTGATTATCCATATCCAATGATGATGATCTAGATTGAGTGATGATCCAGATCCAAATGAAGATGACTTGAAGATGAAATATGACTTGGAGATGAAGATGACTTGAAGATGACAAGGACTCGAGGATGATACAGATGATATAGAGAAGAAGACTTGTGCTGATAAATTGTGTTGAAAGAATACCTTCCTAGTTAATAGGGAGTGTTGATCTAATTGTAACTTTGGAATGTATTCACTTGTATTTCTTATGTATTGTACCCTAATGTTTATTCCAGGATATGTCTATAATGTAATTGATTCATGTCATGCCCCGATGTTTCGATTCGGAGTTTCTATAATGTAAACAAGTCATGTCAAGTCAATGTGGGTAACCCTCCTATTGTTCAAGGGTTAAAGTACCTACAGTTTCGGGCCACTAGGGTTTTTAGACACATCTAGTGAAGTCGGCCGTAGTAGGGTTTAGTCATGTTGGGAATTAGTATAAATAGAGAGCTAGCGTCTTATTTATCACACCCTCACTCACACTCAGTTGTAGTGCATAGCTAAGGAAGAAGAAGACACTGGGGCTAGGAAGAAAGAAGGTTACTACTGTCGGGATATCATCTTATTGTTTTGGGTTTTACTTTTGGTGCTGATTCTAGCTCTAAGGAAGTTGCAGGGTTTTCTCCATTTATGGTTTCACCAAGGAAAAAACACTATGTTCATTGTCTCTTGTGTTTGATTGTTGAGGTTACTGTGGGAGAACTCTAAGGAGAGGATGTTGTTACACAAGAACTAGCATCCATAGAAGTTGTTTCAGAGGAACCCATACCAGTTGAAGTTGTTGTAGGAGAAATTCAAAGAGGGGATGCTATTACATAAGAACCAACATCCCCAGAAGTTATTGAAGTAGTACCCATACAGGAAGTGCAGAATGTTCAAGCTAAAGCATCAGGTGGCTAGGTATGGACTCAACTTTAACAAAATTTTGTCAATTTGGATTCTGATAATGAAGATCATGCTGAATATGAAGGAATCTAGAGACTGACCCAAGAGCCCTCACTCCTAAGAATATAAGTGAGGAATTCGAAGTGTCGGGTGGAGAGGTATCAAGAAGGAATGGTTCCCCTTCCTGAACATAGGAAGACCATCAGGGAATTGAAGGAAAGATGGGAATAAGAACTAATGTTCTAGAAATTTCACTGGGAAGAGATACATAAAGAGATGAAGGAGCTAAAAAAGTTCAAATCCATGTAGGTGAAAAAATACTGGCTGTACACTCTCCCCTAGGAACTGATAGGTACCAAAGCACCATCTTCCTCTTACCCTGTGTTTTTATTGGAATAGTTCATTTGGTTTAAGCTGAAGGCTGTAAAAGAAGGGAGACCTTATGAAATAGCAACCTTAGCTAAATTCCTAGAAACATTTCTAGAAAGTGATTTTGTTGAGCAGAAATTGCTTTGTGAGACGCTTGGACCACCATTCAAATCCTACCCCTTTCTTAGGTGATGTTCAACTGAGGGATTTTGCCTCCTTTTTTAGGAATCATGTCCAGTGGGAAAGATATTTCCAAATTTTTTCACATAATGAGTCCCACTCTAACCTTTGGGTTCGAAGTGAACCTCAAACCCTTCATATTCTCCTTACTCATCAGCAATGTAGAATCACATGTGCCATCCAAACTCAACAGATGATGGAACTTCAAGAAAAATTTATCTCTACCTGTTTCATCCATATTTCCAAGCATTAGCAGTTGGCTTTGGAAGGTAGTCAGCATAGATGGAAAGAGGCCTCTTCAACCCCGAGAAATAGAGATCCCTACTGTTATAGGAATTTTAAACATGCACTTTCCAGGGTTGAGGGATATGTGGGGTGCATGAAGGAATGTGGAGTAAATTGGCTAGGACTCAAATTCAAATTCCCTCTCATTTGGTGGCCAACAAAACCATACGGGGAAGAATTCTCATTGACAAAGGAAGAAGAGAAGAAGTGTTGGAGATATTGGGTTGTCTATAATGGATTTTTGGAAAAACAAGGAACACCTGAACTCCCATATAAATTTTCCTCTCTCCATGAATGAAGTATAATGCCAGATTTAGATTCAGACTAATGGAGGTTGTTGCATTGGGACATGCAACAGGATAGTTGGGGGGAGATTTTGGGCCCATAAATTACCCCTTTTTGCCTTATCTTACTCCATTATATGCACCAAACATATGTTTTCCTTCACTTGATCCATTAATCCATACAGGTATGGTTAATTATTGTCTTATCTTATTATTACTTATGGTTGTTGTAATCAGGGATCTATATCTTGGATTATGCTAACATATGGTGATTTTATAAAGATAATTCGAGATGTAAAGGATATAGGTGTAGCAGGATGAACGAGTCAAGAGAGAGATGGAAATTCATTGTTGAGTTGATCGCCACCTATTCCATCTCTACACAAAGAAAATAGTTAAAGGTTACTATTCCATGCAAGCTGCACAAGGGTGGCTACAACAGGCTTGGCTGCAATAGACTTAGATGCAACAGTGCGCCGCTGCTCGAGGGTAGTTTCAATCGATGGAGCATTTTATAGATTGATCCTGTGATATCATTGGTGGCTCGAGTAACAACCTTCCTATATTTTTGCTTCTATCTTTCCCACAACTGTAACAACGTATCATAAATGGGGCAGCCTAAAGATCAAAGATCTTCATGGCTGCTCAATATCAGTGGGTAGAAGTTACAATTGTGAATGTATAAATATTGGAAACTATTTTGAGCCAAGCGTTGGAAATTAATTGACCTTCTTTTATAAGCTGTAACAGAGAATGTATCTTTATTTCATCATTTAATACAAGGAGCAGGATTCTTCTGATCTTGGCTTTTAACTTGTGTTAATTTTTGGCATCTTTGTTCGAAGGCTGGGCCCTCCTTCCTACATATATTGCCAAGTTAATTAGGTATTTCATCCTCTGTTGTGTGCTGTGGATGTTACAGTGGATTCATTCTTTTATACAACTGCAACATTGATGATTTATTGTGTGTGCCTTCAATCGATCATTAATTGCATTCCCTGGGAGCTACAACAGAGTGGTGTGACAGTTAACTGTGTAGACTAATTTTCTTTATGCAATTGTGTGATAGCTGTAATAACTAATCTCATCCCTAGTTTATTTCAATTGATGTCTTTCTTGAGTTTTGTTAAATAATTCCATTTGTAGTTATAATTGTTGAAGTTCAATTTCTGCATTTCTGAATTCTAGATCAAGTTGGATTGAGATAGCTATAATGGATATTCAGATGGCCTAGTAATTTGGGATTTAACTTTCTGCAAAAGTAAAATATATATATATATATATATAATCTATTTCTACAACGATTTTTGAAGTTTTGTTGAAGTTTGTTGAAAGGAAAAAACATACTTTGAGATTAATAGTATGTTATATGTAAAATATCATGATATATCTTGTTTGTTAAAGGATAAGTTAAAAATATAGAGTTCTAGAATTAATTTTAGTTGGATATGGTACCATCTAGAGATGCACATGAATTATCATGGCTGGCATATGCGGAATGTAAGTATATTTTAAATAATACCATTATGAAATTTTTTTGGAAAAAACAGGTTGATATATATATATATTCTATTTTGAGTTTAAAATAGTTATCAACAAATAAACTAACAACATAGATAGAATAAATGTTATTGATTGTAAAATCATATAAACATAAAATTAAACATTGGTTAATGGAAATTAATTTTATATTTATGAAATCTATATTGGATTTGTAGTTTTTCAACATTAAGCTAGCATTATTAGGATATTTAACTAAGAGAATAACAAGTACAACAATCAAACACAAGAGACAATGAACACAGTGTCTTTCCTCAAAGAAACCATAAATGGAGAAAACCCCGCAACTTCCGCAGAGATAGAATTAACAGCAAAACAGTAAGTGATCTCTCAACAGTAGTAACTTTCTTCTTGTCTAGCCCCAGTTCCTTCTCCTTCCTCAACTATGCACTACACTTGAGTGTGTATGAGTTGTGTGTTAAATAGAGAGTCTAGCTCTCTATTTATACTAATCCCGACATGACTAAAACCCTACTAGGGTCGACCTATACTAGGAGAGTCTAATAACCCTAGTGCCTTGAAACTACGAGGAGTTTAACCCTTAGACAATCGGAGGGTTACCCATAATGACTTGACATGACTTGTTTACATTATTGTATTAGAGGAAATTTGGGGTCTAAAATGTGCCTTATAAGAAAACATGCCAAAATAAGTTTTTGTGAGTTGGAATTCAAGAACCAATAGAATTTCAATAAAATAAGTCAACCATAATGGTTGAATTGACATATTTGTCATTAAAAAAAACTAATTTTTTTGTTCGTATTTTCGACATATCTCATTGTGTTTTTACTCAAATTTCGATCGGGAGAGCTCATTGGATGCGGAATCAA
>LPNX010338681.1:172335-214170 GCA_001517045.1 Pseudotsuga menziesii | reverse complement strand
GCAATCTCAAGCCCCAGAAATTGACTTAAGAGCCCCAAATCTGTCATGGAGAAGGCTTGGTTCATATCTCCTTTTAAGGAAGCAATCTCAGCCTGTGAGCTTCCCGTAATGAGGAGGTCATCAACATATAGCACAATGATCATTAATGAACCATTAACAGACTTCAAATAGACATTTGGATCTGATTTTCACCGAACAAAATTCAGAGATAGCAAGAAGCTATCTATCTTGGCATACCAAGCCCTGGGGGCTTGCTTTAGCCCATACAATGACTTTCTCAACCTGCACACAAGAGAAGGGTTAGTAGAAAAACCTTGAGGCTACTGCATATATATATCCTCAGTGAGATCTCCATTCAGGAAGGAACATTTTACATCCATATGATGTACCTCCCGTTGCCTTGAGGCTGCAATGACTAGAGCTAGCCTGATGGAATCCATCTTTGCCATTGGGGAAAAGGTCTCATTGTAATAGATTCCATGAACCTGTGAGTAGCCTTTAGCTACCAATCTAGCCTTGTACTTTAGTGGTGAAACATCAGCAGCAAACTTGGTCTTATAGACCCACTTACACTGGACTAACTTTCTTCTTGGAGGAAGATCCACTAGCTCCCATGTGTTGCTCTTCTGGAGTGAGCTGAACTCCTCCTTCATGGAAGCTTGCCATCTTGGATCTCCTGCTGATTCTTCATATGTTTGGGGATCAGACTCCACCATCAAATAGCATTTTTCAGCAAAAATAGGATCCTTCATGCACAGACCACTCTCAAATTGAGATCTAGTCCTCGGGTCATTGGGATCCCCAGCTAGCTTACTTGCTACATGTAGTGTCTTGGCTGCCCATTTTGGCCTTGTGGGGATTTTAGGGTCTGAAATAAACTCATCTCCATCAGAAAAATCAGAATCAACATGTTCAACAAAATCTTTACTTACTTCTTGAGGTTCAGGTGGTGAAGAGGCTTCACCAACTTCTACTTCTGCAAGGGGTTCTTCTTCAAAATGAACACACCTTTCAATGAAGGCTTTGTTTGTGCTCAAATTTATCAACTTGTACCCTTTTGAATCTTCAGATTATCCAAAAAAAAAAACACTCTTGCATTTGGGGCTGCAAATCCTTCCTCTTCTCTGTTGGAATCCTAGCCCAAGCCTTTGAGCCAAAAATATTGAAATGGGTCACATCTGGCTTGTGCCCACTCCATGCTTCGAAGGGATTCATTCCATCAAGTTGTTTGTGAGGCACCCTATTCTGAATATAGGCTGCACAGTTGATAGCTTCAGCCCAGTACTTTGGTGGCAAAGTTTTGGCCTCCATCATGCATGTTGCCATCTCCTTTAGTGATCTGTTCTTCCTCTCAGCAACACCATTTTGCTGTGGTGTGTAAGGGATAGAATGATGCATCTGAATACCTGCATCTACACAATAGTTAATAAACTCAGACTTGACATACTCACCACCATTGTCAGGTCTGAGGACCTTGAGTTTCCTTCCACACTGGTTTTCAACCAAAGCCTTAAAGACTTTGAATAGGCCAAAAAATTCAGACTTGTGTTTCATGAAGTGAACCCAACAATACCTGGAAAAATAATCAATAAAGGTCAATGCATATTTGGAATGACTCATGGACATATGAGGGAATGGTCCAGCAACATCACTGTGAATCAACTCGAGGGGTGCAGAGGTTCTCTCATGACTAGATTTCTCAAACTTGTTCTCTCAGTGTTTTCCTAGGATACAATCTTGGCAGACTCCTTCGGAAAATTTTATCTTGGGCAGCCCTATGACCATTTCTTTCTCACTAAGATCAAGCAGATACTTGTAATTTAGATGGCCAAATATTTAATTCCATAGCTTGCTAGCTTCATTAGCATGGATAAGAAGAGCAGAGGGGTTTGAGTAAGGTAGGAAGTGTGAGAACATGTATACCTTTTGAGCATGATTCGCAACTCCTTTTGCAATGACTCTACTAGTTGAAATCTCTGTGATCTCAAATTCATCGGGGGAGAATATGAACTTCTTATGAGACCCAGTGTGGGTCATCTGGTACACTGACAGGAGGTTGGAGGCGAGACCAAGGACATACAGCACATTGTTGAACTGACCATGATCAAGATCTATCCTTCCTTTGCTCATACTTTCTGTGAGAGAGTCATCTCCCAGTACAATAGATGGTCCTTTCGACTTGTCCAGTGAGGAGAAGGCCTCCTTAGTCGAAACCATGTGTCTTGAAGCTCCAGAATCAATGATAAAACTGGGTGAGCTTGATGTGCCAGCAACCAATGCATGAACTCTATCTCTGTCATCTGAACTTGATCCTCCTTCTCTCTTCTTTGAGATTTCTGGAAGGGAGATGCCATTCTTCTCCAGGATTTGGGTCAGCATATCAATCTGCTTTTTCATACAAGAGCTTTCAGTGTGATTGCCCTTCGAACAGTATGAGCACTTGTTCATTTCACCTTTGTTTTTCTTCTTCTGGGTATTTTTCTTGGGACCTTGTTGATCCTCTGGAGACTGTTTCTTGTCTCTCTTTTGCTCAGGTGGATTTTTAGCTTTCTTTTTGCTTTTTGAATCCACCCTCGAATCTCCAGCAATCAAAGCTTGATCTTTGGATGGTTTGATGGTGCCCATCATCACCAGCTTGTCTTGTTCTTGTGTGAGAGATTCCATGAAATTTGCAAGGCTAGGCATCTTCCAGGTTCAAGTTGCGAGTTTTGTGGCATATAAGGTCGAAACAAATACTGAGTAGTCAGGTCCTAGCTTCAAGAGGATGGCCAATACAAGCTGATCATCTTTCTTTTTGATACCACACTGCTTCAGCTGCAAAACTAGTGCTTTGAACTTGGAGAAATATAGATGTAGGGATTCAAAGCTACTGGGACTCAGAGAAATCAGCTCATTTTCGATATGATTTCCCCTCATCTCATCCGTCTTTCCAAAAAGATCAGAAAGCTTCTCCCATACTTTATCGAGTGAAGTTAATCCATCGAGATGGAAAAGGAGGTCTCGGGAAATACTGAGACATAGGAGGCCATAGGACTCATCTCTCCGATTGTGCCATTTGATCTTCTCTGTAGTAGCATTGGGCTCTGCTTCTATAGCCATAGTCATCGTGTAGAGGCCTTTCGCTCTCAACAAGATCTCCATCTCTGCTTTCCATTCAAAATAGTTGAAGGGAGTCAAGATAGTTTTCTGTGAATCCATAGCTTTAGAAAATATGTCCCGGCTGTCAGTAGAAGGCTCCCAGTCTTAATGTCGAACCTGCAAAACAATTTTTGAAGGAGAGTAACAACCTGCAATGGCTCTAATACCATGTAGAAATTCAGGCCAGCAATAGATTAATTTTACCCACAACAATTATCAATTGATCATGCAAAATTACTAACAAGAGAGCCTGAATATGGAGCTGTAACAAAAAAATATATTAACTAAGTGTACAATAGCCAACCCTGTAATATCATAGGCTACTAAATAAATAAAATACATGAATAGATCAAATGCATGAGGAAGCATCCAAATCTAGCATAAAGCAGGCTTACCAAAAATAAGCAAATCCCCCATAAGTGTAAAAGCTGGATCCCAAATCTGTCATGGAGCTCACGAATTGGAAAAAAGGCATAGGCAAGCTAAAGAGTGGTGGAATGGAAGCTCATACATGCTTTTGAATGGAGAAAAGAGAGGAGGATGTGTAGGACAAAAAACAAGTTCACCTCACCTAGTCTAGCTTTCCCATGTGCCTTAAAACACTGAAAAAGCAGATAGGTGCCTAGGAGGCCAGGAATAAAGCAGATTTGATGCCTAAGGCTTTCCCAAGCACTACATGAGTCATATATGGCAAGTTTGACCTCTATGGATAGGAAATTAGCAACTTGCACAAGGTGGGACACATGAACTAGGCAAATAAGACAAAAATAAATGAATTAATGTCTAAGTGGGTAAACTATGGGTTGATTATTCTAACATTTTCATCACTCGTATTCTTCTTTGTATCAACTAGATAATCTCATCATCTGCATCTTCAAGTCTTCTTAGGCTTCAAGTTATCTTCATCTTTAAATCCTTTTCATCTTTAGATCTGGATCATCATGGGACATTGTCACTGGATTTGGATCATCACTCGATCTATATCATCACTTGACATCATCACTGGATATGGATCATCACTCAATCTCATTGCTAGATCTGTTTCATCACTGGATCTGGATCATCTCTCAATCTGGATCATTACTGCTGGATCATCATCAATGGATATGGATCATCATGGGTGCTATCTCATCATCCTTCTCGTCACAGGAAGTTCTACAGACCCATCCCTTTTTCATGTTGGTTGTAGTCCTAGCCTCCATGTAGGTCTTCTTCAGCACTTATATTTGACCTATTCGTCAGAAAGGAACAGTACTCACATCCATCCAGGCTAGAACCACATCCTAAGACAATGATGGAAGATCTATGTTCTTCCATCCAGGCCAGAACCACATCCTTCTCACAATGATGGAATATTTTTGTACTTCCATCTAGGGTGGAACCACATCCTACCATAATGATGGAAGATTTCTGTACTTTCCTCAACGTTGGAACCACATCCTACAACAATGATGGAAGATCTATGTTCTTCCATCAAGGCCGCAACCACATCCTGCTCACAATGATGAAAGACTCTCATCCAGGATGGAACACATCCTGCTCACAATGATGAAATATTTCTGCACTTACATTCACCCAGGAGGGAACATATCCTCCTCACAATGATGAAAAGGCTCTGCACTTACATCCATCCAGGCGGGAACACATCCTACTCACAATGGTGGAATGGCTCTGCACTCATATCTGATCTTCTAGGAACCAATCCTATAGTCACATCAGAATGGCCCTCAGTCCTTGACTGAGCTACTTCGTAACTGACCAGGTTCCTCCATTCTCCTAGAGAATGGCACTTGTCCTTACATTTGTCCTGCTTGTCGCAATGGCCAACACTCACATCTGACATGGAAGGAACCTGATCCTTTATCCATGACAGAATGGTTCAGCCCTTACATTTGATCAAGTGGGAACACATCCCTCGATCATATGAAAATGGATTTTGAGTCCTATACTGAGTTTTCCTGGTAACTAACTAGGTACCTCCATTCCCAGAATGGCAATTGCCCTTACATCTGTCCTACTTGACAGAATGGCCAGCACTCATATCTGACATGGAAGGAACCAATCCTCTCACCATTTCAGAATGACTATGGGACTCATCACTTTCCCTTGGAGGAAACTTCAATCTAGAGAACACCAAGATTCTCCCTGAAGTACTCGAACTTCACCCTAGCTAATGGCTTCGTCAACACATCATCTATATGTTCCTCTGTCATAACATACTTGAGCTTCACTGCTCCCCTCTACACCATATCCCTGATATAGTGATACTTGATCTCAATATGCTTCAACTTGTCATGGAACAATGGATTCTCTGAAAACTTCACGCAACTATGGTTGTCACAATGTATACAAGTAGCATTCAACTGGGGATCAAATAAATCAGACAGTAGCTTCCTTAGCCATACTGCCTCACAACTAGATGAACAAGCTGCGACATACTCTGCTTTAGCTATACTCAGTTCCACACAGGATTACTTCCTGCTAGACCAAGAGATCACACCTAATCCCATACTAAAGCAACACCCTGAAGTGCTCTTCCTATCGATGGCACTGCCCAATCTGAATCAACATAACCCTCCATGTTAATCTTCTGATTCGCATTGTACTTGAGCCCATAATCAACTATACCCTTCAGGTACCTCAGAATATGCTTTGCAGCAATCAAGTGAACATGTCTCAAATCTATCAAGAACTAGGCCAAGGTGTTCATAGCAAAGCAAATATCTAGTCTCATGTTCATCAGGTACATCAAAGACCCAATCATCTGATGATGCATCGTAGCATCCATCAACTTTGATGAAGCATCATTCAAGAGCTTCAGATTTGGTGCCACAGGTGTGGCCATATCCTTGCAGTCCATCATCCCAAACCTCTTTACAATATCTACTACATACTTCCCTTGTCCAAGGAAGATTCCATCTGTACTTTTCCACACCTTCATACCTAGAAAGTAATGCATCATCCCAAAGTCCTTCATTTCGAAATCAACAGCAAGCTTTCTCTTTGTATTAGTAATCAACCCATCCATACCTGTCACAAATAGATCATCTACATATAGTAGAAGCAACACTGGGTTTCCATCTTCAACCTTGTAGTAAAGGTTGGAATATACTTTACTCTTGGTAAATCCCAAACTGGATAGAAAGGTGTCAATTCTACCATACTAGGTCCTAGGTGCTTGTTTCAAACAATACATGGCTTTCTTCAATCTGCACACATGAGACTCTCTGTCATGTGTTTCAAAACTGAGTGGTTGTTCTACATACACTTCCTCTTCTACTACAACATTCAAGAAAGTAGTCTTGACATCCATCTGTTGTATCTTCCATTTCATCACTGCAGCCAGAGAAAGTACCGATCTGATGGAAGTGTATCTAGCTATAGGAGCAAAGGTTTCTTCATAATCTATTCCTTCTTTTTGAGATAAACCCCAAGCCACAAATATTGCTTTATATTTTTCATTGCTACCATCTGCAGCATGTTTGATCTTGTATATCCATTTGGAAGTTACAACTGACTTCCCATCTAGTCTTGGGACAACCTCCCAAACATCATTCTTCATCATCGATTGGTATTCTTTGATCATAGCATCCTTCCATTCTTTCCATTCTACCGCTTCTTCATAACTGGAAGGCTCTTTATCAATGAAATCACATAGTAATGCTACATACCCGAAGCAGGATCTGGTCCTCTTTCTTTCTCTATGATTCTCTTCTGGAGCCCCATATCTTTCTGCACCTTGGATAAGTTCTCATACCCAAGTAGGTTTCCTCTTATGAGGATTCTTCTCCATAGGTGGATATACAGGTCTTTGTGGTTCTTCAAATTCTCGATCTTCTTCTTGAGTTTCTTCATTCATGGTTGTATCATGAATTCTGGGTGGTTCTGCTTCTTTAGGTTCTTCAGCAGGTCTATTTCTGGACTTGTTGTAAGCCATGTCTTCATCAAATGTCACATCCTTGTTGATGTAAATATTCTTGTATCCTGGGAAATATATTTTGTAAGCCTTCAAGCTTTCAGAGTATCCCACAAATATACCCTTCTTTCCTGAAGGACCTAATTTTTTTCTCTTCTCTTTTGGAATGTGTATGTACACAGGACAACCGAATATTTTGAGATGTCTGACTTCTGGTTTCTTGCCGGCGAAGACTTCTTCAAGACTCTTGTTCTCGAGTACTCTATGTGGAGTACGGTTCTATACAAACACTGTTGTTCTGGCAGCTTTAGCCCAAATATGCATAGGAAGATCTTGATCATGAAGCATAGCTCTTGCCGCTTCCATGATAGTTCTGTTCTTTCATTCCGAAATCCCATTCTGTTGTGGATTATAAGGAGTGGAAAACTCCCTCTTAATCCATGAGTCTTTACATAGCTCTTTGAATTCATTCGAAGTGATTTCTCCGCCATTATCTAATTGAAAAGTTTTGATCTTCTTTTCACTGTGGTTCCCGATCAAGGCTTTGAATTCCTTGAATTTGTTGAATACTTCATCTTTGTTCTTCATGAAGTAAACCCACATCTTCCTAGAAAAATCATCAATAAAAGAAACATAATATGCATACCCCCTTAGTGAGCTTGATGACATAGGATCGCATACATCGGAGTGGATGATTTCTAGGATTCCCTTGGCTTTGCTTTCATTGCTAGGGAATGCCTTCTTTGTATTCTTTCCTTTCGCACATCCTTTGTAGACCCCATCATGTTTTGCTTGGAATTTTGGAAGACCTTCAACCGCTTTGCTTGCAATTGGAAGTGCTCTGTAATGCACATGTGCAAGCCTTCTATGCCAAATTTTACTTGGCTCTACTGTGTCATGGACCAATGCTTGTTCTGGATGGCCCTTTAATTTTTATAATCCTCCTTCTTGTTCTCCAATCACCACCGCATCATTGATAGTCTTTCCTCTTGGCCACATGATGACTTTTCCATCTATGAATGAAACCCTCATTCCTTTTGCATCTAGTGCAGATATGGAGGAGGTTCTTCTTGAGTCCTGGCACAAACAATACTTCCTTCATTGTTAGAGACTTTCTAGAGTCCATTTTATAGGAATATTTGCCACTACCTTTTATTGGATATTGGCAGTCATCTCCTAGTTTCACCTTGTGAGGTGATTCATGTTTTGATATTCTCAAAAAGAATTCCTTGAATCCAGTCATATGTTTGGAAGCCCCACTGTTTATAAGCCAATCATCGCTTCCATGATTAATGTTACCTGCAAGAGCACAGATCAAAACATATTCATCCTTGCTTGAAGAATCTTCACTTTCATATCTGGTTCTTTTCAAAGGTTCATCATCCTATGCTGCATGAGCATGATGTCTTCTTCTGTTCCCCTTCCTTTTATGAGAGTGGACCTTGTTCTTACGACAGTCTTTTGCAAAGTGTCCTATTTCATCACATGTATAACATCTTAATCTAGATAGGTCCTTTCTGTTGTTATCTCTATGATGAGGATTCTTACCTTTAGAGTGATGACGTTTTCTTCTGCCTTTCTTGGAGTGAACTGTGAGAGCTTTATCTTCACTTCCCATCTTCTCTTCTCGAGCTGCTATCCGTGCTTCTTCTTGAGAACATTCTTCCCATAGTATACTGAATTTAACTAATTTATTTCTGGCACATATTCCTTGGATGAATGAATCCAATGACCTAGGAAGGCCATTCAGAGTTGTCATCACAATCTCTACATTCTCCACTTCTTCATCTATAGCTTGTAATTGTTCCTTGATCTGATAAACCCTTGTGAATTAAGACTGGATGGTCTCTGCATTATGAATCTTCACATTCTTCAATTGATTCCTCAAAGTCATCTTCCGATTTATGTTCTCCCCTTCAAACAATTTTGTTAGGGCATCAAACATAGCTTTAGGTGTCTTGAGAGAGGACACCTATGGGATAAGGTGATCCTGGATAGAATCAGCAATGATCCTCTTTTCCATAACCATATTCTTCTTATGTAAGGCCTTTTCCTCATCTCCCTCTGAAACTGGAACCTCCGCATGGATGTAGGAGTCTAACTCATTTTCTTCCAGGACCAGAGAGATCCTATACTTCCAGGCTCAGAAGTTATCAGCTCCGTCAAGCTTTTCATCAAGCTTGGTATGATGAGACATTTTAAAATTGAGAACCTCAAATGGAAATACAAAAGATTTATATCTTACCAGGTTAAGGTGTTAGATTTGGATTTGAAGCTGAAATCCCACAGTACTGGATCAGGAG
Source organism: Pseudotsuga menziesii (assembly GCA_001517045.1). NCBI lineage: Eukaryota > Viridiplantae > Streptophyta > Pinopsida > Pinales > Pinaceae > Pseudotsuga > Pseudotsuga menziesii. The sequence continues at coordinate 204,813 of LPNX010338681.1, read as the reverse complement.
CAAATTAGGGTTTTGCTTTTTTCAGAATTTTGTCCACCCAAATTCCTTGAAATTTATCCCTAACTTTGATTTTGGGGAGGAGATCAATCCATGCCTGGGGTCACTGAAAAATTCCTCTTCTGTAAAAAGCCCTAATTTTTGGCAGTAGTGACAGGTCCAAAACTGAAAAAACTCAGAATTGGATTCTGCTTTGACAAAAAGATGCATCCTAAGGAGGAGAGTTATTCCACCTTACTTTTGCTGAAAATATGTGGAGGAAGATCAACAAACTAGGAATCCCTAGTTCCCGTAGCTGCACAGTGTCTTCTTCTCAGGTTACGTTTGATACCATGTAGTTTTTCAACATTAAGCTAACATTATTATGATATTTAACTGAGAGAATAACGAGTACATCAATCAAACAAAAGAGACAATGAACACAGTGTTTTTCCTTGGGGAAACCATAAATGGAGAAAACACTGCAACTTACTCAGAGATATAATCAACATCAAAACAATAAAAGCCCAAAACAGTAAGTGATCTCCCAACGGCAGTAACTTTCTTGTTGTCTAGCCCTAGTGCCTTCTCCTTCCTCAACTATGCACTCCACTTGAGTGTGTATGAGTTGTGTGTTAAATAGAGAGTCCAGCTCTCTATTTATACTAATCCCGACATGACTAAAACCCTATTAAGGACGACCTCTACTAGGAGAGTCTAATAACCCTAGTGCCCCGAAACTGCAGGGACTTTAACCCTTAGATAATCGGAGGGTTACCCACAATGACTTGACATGACTTGTTTACATTATTGATCCTCCCGATCGGAACATCAGGGCATGACAACATGACTCAATTACATTATAGATACATCCTGCTATAAACATTGGGTTCCAATACATAAGATACATAGATGAATACATTCCGAAGTTACAAATACATCAACAGGATTATATATACCATATTCATTTATCCCTATTCCTCCATGTGCCTTAATTTATAATTCAAAGTGATTTAATAGGCTTTCCCATATATCTCTTTCCTAACATATTTCTTTTTAGTTTTACTATTACGATTTTTTAAAGATTTATAATCATGTTTTTTATGAATCATTATTAAGAATATTACCCACAATGACTTAACATGACTTATTTACATTCTTGAATATCCTGATAGGAACATCAGGGCATGACATGACTCACACACATTACAGACACATCCTAGAATAAATATCAGGGTACTATACATAAGATATACAGATGAATACATTCCAAAGTTACAAATTCATCAACACTCCCTCTTAACTACGAAGGTGTTCTCTCGACACAATTTATTAGCACAAGTCTTCTTCTATGTATCATCTGGATCATCATTGACTTCTCATCATCTTTATCTTCATGTCATCTTCATATGGATCATCATCATTGGATCTAGATCATCACTCGATCTGGATCATCATCACTCGATCAGGATCATCATCACTCGAACAGGATCATCATCACTGGATATGGATCATTACTCGATCTAGATCATCATAATTGGATCTTGATCATCACTCAATATGGATCATCATCACTGTATCTAGATCATCACTCGATCTATATCATCATCACTAGATCTAGACCATCACTCGACCTGGATCATCATCACTCGATCTAGATAATCACTAGATCTAGATCATCATCACTAGATATGGATCATCACTTGATCTAGATCATCATCACTAGATCTGGATCATCACTCCTCGATCACCATCATGGGTGCTATCTCATAATTCTTCTCATCATAGGAAGTTCTACAGAGCCATCCCTTTTTCATGCTGGTTGTATGCCTTGCCTCAATGTAGGTATTCTTCAATGCTTATATCTAACCCTAAGTCAGAATGGCCCATCCAACAAATACATATGACCATGAGAGGAACACATCCATTACCATGTCAAAAAGGCACACCCAACACTCACATCTAACCATGTGGGAACACATCCCATAACCCTGTCAGAAAGGCTCTGCACTTACATCTGACCATGGGGGGAACACATCCCACAACCATGTCATAAGGGCTCAACACTTACATATGACCATGGGGGGAAAAAATCCCACGACCATGTCAAAAGGGCTCTGCACCTACATTTGACCATGGGGGGAACACATCCCGCAACCATGTTAGAAAGGCTCTGCACTTACATCTGACCATGGGGGGAACACATCCCACAACCATGTCAGAAGGGCTCTGCACTTGCATCCAACCATGCAGGAACACATCCTGCAACCTTGCTAGAAAGGCTCTCAAGATCAGGTTGAGGGTGTCTGGTAACTGACCAGGTGCCTCCATTCTCCCAGAGAATGGAATTAGCCCTTATATCTGATCAAGGGGGAACACATCCCTCAATCACATCAGAGTGGCCTTGCACTTATATCTAATCATTTGGGAACACATCCCTCAATCACATCAGAATGGCCCTCATCCCTAGACCGAGTATTCCTGGTAATTGACCAAGCTCCTCCATTCCACGAATGGCATTCAACGCTTATATCTGATCATGTAGGAACCAATCCTATCGTCAGATCAAAATGGCTCACCACTCATATTTGACATGGAAGGAAACAATCCTCTCATGACGACGGAATGGCTTATCCCTTACATCTGACCATGGAATGAACCAATCCTCTCACCATGTCAGAATGTCTCATGGACTCATCACTTCCCCTTGCAAGGAACCATGCATCTCCTTGAAGTACTCAAAATTCACTCTAGCTAATGGCTTCATCAACACATCAGCTATCTATTCGTCCATCGCAACATACTGGAGCTTAACTACTCCTCTCTGTACCATATCCATGATATAGTGATACTTGATCTCGATATGCTTCGACTTGTCATGGAACACCAGGTTCTCTGACAACTTCACACAACTTTGGTTGTCACAATATATACAAGTAGCATCCAATTAGAGATCAAATAAATCAGACAGTATCTTCCTCAGCCATACTACCTCACAACTAGCTGAACAAGTTGTGACATACTCTACTTCAGCTATACTCAGTGCCACATAGGATTGCTTCCTGCTAAACCAAGAGATCACACCTGATCCCATACTGAAGCAACACCCTAAAGTGCTCTTCCTATCAATGGAACTGCTTTCCCAATCTAAATCAACATAACCCTCCAGTTTAATCTTCTAATTTGCCTCATACTTGAGCCCATAATCAACTGTACCCTTTTGGTACCTCCGAAATATGCTTTGGATAAATCAAGTGAACATGTCTTAGATCTGTCAGGAATTGGCTCAAGGTGTTCAGAGCAAAGAAAATATCTTGTCTCATGTTTTTCAGGTACATCAAGGACCCAATCATCTATCGATACATCGTAGCATCAATCGTTTCTGATGAAGCATCACTCAAAAGCTTCAGGTTTGATGCCATAGGTGTGGTCATGGCCTTATAGTCCATCATCCCAAACCTCTTCAGGATCTCTAATGCATACTTCCCTTGTCTGAGGAAGATTCCATCCGCTTTTCGCCACACCTCGATGCCTAGAAAATATTGTATTGACATATAACAGGAGCATCACTAATCTTCTACCTTCAACCTTGAAGCAAAGGTTGGAATCCAGTTTACTCTTAGTAAAGCCTAGAGTCATCCGTAATCTATACATCCTGTCGTACCATGTCAAACCTTAGGATCTTCTGTAGTCACTACCTCTGAAGCATCATACTCCCTGTATCTTCCATACTCTATGCACTGAAACATTATGTACTAGAGTGACAAGTAGCTTCCTCTGCTACTAATATTCTATGTATCCATCTAGGGTCACTGGATAACAAGATCCTCTATCTTTGAAAGTGTTCTTCTCGCACCCATCTGTGAGCTTGTCATCCTTTATCAACCTTGTAGCAAAGGTTAATATCTTCATCAAGCAAGCTCCTCATGTATGTGTTATCTCATGGGTGTCTTCTGAGCTCGTACAAGGCTTTCCGTCATTTGCACACATGATTCTGCATGTCATGTGTATTTCTAGTGGCTGCAAATGTCTCTTCATAGTATATGCCTCATGCAATGAATCTTTTCTTGTATCCCATGATGTTTCCATCTATTGCATGATGGAACTACAAACTTTCCTTCATGTACCAATACTACATCCTAGACATCATTCTTCTTGAACTGGTCTTCCCTTTCTTCTTGGTTACTTCTTCATGGATGGAAGGTTCTGCATCAATGATGTCGCTGCATTCATCATATTATTCTTCATCTTGAACTGTCATCACTTGTTCTTTGGAACACATCTCATCCTTCTTTGCTTGTAGGCGATTATGTATGCGATATTTTCTACAAGTCAAATTCATTTGTATGCTTAGAAACATTTCATAAGGAATATTCATAATGGCATAAATATATGATCATGCAACTATTTTATCCAATACAACATTCATCCATATCTTACGAAAACTTTTCTAGATGCCTTCCATCTCCACTAGGACAACATTGAGATTGTGCACTAATCCAATATGTCAGCAAAGAGGTTTCATTATAGATAAATAGCAATGGAGAGTTGTATAGCACCATGAGCTACTTACCCATATTATGCATATTAGTAGTATACTGTCCTTAATGTAAACATTCCATCATGCATAATACATCAACTGAATATAAACAAATGCATAACAAAAACAATATCATGAAATGACAATTGGGTACTTATCTTTATTTGTTTTGTGGGTAGATTCCTTCTTGAGCCTTCAGCTTCATCATATTCTTCATTCATTATAGCATCATTTCTTATCCAAATTCTAATATGGATAAGAGTTTCTTCAAGAGTTGAGATATTTATATTCCTCATCGCTTGAGGGATATTCTTTGAATGGTGAGAGCTTGATCTTCAGTTCCTCCCATCTTCTCTTCTCTTATTAAGAGTTGAGCTTCTTCGTCTGTGTGCTCTTCCCAGAGTCTGCTGAAAGTAATCACGTCCTTCTGGCACACATTCCTCGCATGAATGAATCCCAAGATCTTGGGAGGCCATTCAAGGTGGATATCACGACTTTTGAATTCCCCACTTCCACTTCAAGTTGTTCTTTGATTTGAGAGACCCTCGTAAAGTATGACTGTATGGTCTTTGCATTCTGGATCTTCACATTCTTCAACTGTATTCTCAAAGTCATATTCTGATTTATGTTCTTCCCTTCAAATAGCTTGGTCAAGGAATCAAAGATCTCTTTCGGTGTATTTAGGGAAGACACTTGTGGTATAAGGTGATCGGTGATTGAATCAACAATGATTTTCTTGGCCTTGACCAAGTTCTTCTTGTGTAAGGATTTTAGCCTCATCTCCCTCTGGAACTAGAACCTCTCCACTCATGTGGGTGTCCAATTCATTTTATTCAAAGAGATCATATACTTCCATGCTTGAAATTTGTCAACTTCACCAATCTTATCATTAAGATAATGTGATAGATCACTTGGAAATGAGAAGCTTAAATGAAAATAGCAAAACATTATATCTTACCAATTTGAAGTGTCTGTTCTGGTTCCGGAGCTCGCTGATCTAGGGTTTGTCAGAGAAACCCTAATTTTAAAAAATTGAAATCTTTCAGATATGATTGGATAGAAATATAGATCTCTTCAATTTGATCTATCCCATGTACTCCTTTTTTGAAAACAGCGGAGGGAAGCTCTCAGAACAGGAAGCCCTAGTTTTCCAATTTCTTCTGCATAAATTCCTTATACTGTTTCTATGATATCTCTGAAATTATTGCTCCTCTGTGTTTGAAAATTCACAATGAGGTATCGTTTCCTATCCCTTCTCCAACACCATATGTTTCATCATAATTGGTTTCACCAATTGGGACGTATGACCATTATCCCAAGGTGACCTATTTCAGGATTGTTCAAAATAGTGAAGTTTTATGGACTGACACATGTCACTGTTTCATATTTTGGGTCTGAAAATCGGACCATAGAAAGTACAGTCCATGGCCTTTTTGGAAGATAGATAAATCCTCAGGTGTCCTGTTTAGGGATGAATCCTAGAAGAGGATGGAACCCTAACTTGGAGGGATCATATCTCCTAGAATATAGTGAATCTAAGGCTGAATTTTGGATACGTTGTAAATCAAGAGATCATATTCCCCCCATGAAAGTTTCAGATCATGATCCTTCTCCAATCCTGAGATATATAGAATGTACCAAAACCTATCAGTTTTAGTATTTATGGTTTTTCTAGCTCGGGATCAAACTAGGGTTTGAATTTCCCGGACTTTCACCCAAACAAAAATATTGACCCAAGTCTCTAAACTTAAATTTTGATGAGGAGAGAAATCCTATGCTAGGCTCAATAAAAAATTCCTCTTTTGTAAGAAGCCCTAATTTCTCGCACCAAGAATTGAAAATGCTCGAAATTGAATTCCGCTTCGATAAGAATATGTGCCCTTCAATGGAGAGTTATCCTAGCATACTTTTGCTGATGGATTGTGGAGAGAGACCTAAAAAGTAAGAATCCCTAGTTTCTGCAGTTGCCTAATGTCTTCTTCTTAGGTTAGCTCTGATACCATGTTAGATTTTTATCATTCAAGCTAGCATTATGATCCTAGGATCTTTAACTAAGAGAATAACATGCACAACAATAAACACAAGAGAAGAGACAAATAATTTTCCTCGAGGAAACCATAAAGGAGAAAACCCCACAACTTCCTTAGAGATAGAATCAACACCAAAAGTAAAACCTGAAAACATAAAGATGATCTCCAAACAGTAGTAGTATCTCTCTCTGATCCCAACAACTTCTCTTGTCACTCATGCGCCCCAATGAGTGAGTGTGTGTGTGATAAATAGAGAGGCTCACTCTCTATTTATATTCTTTAGTTCACTTGAAACCCACTCTAACACGTCAGGCTCACTTAACAATTACTTACTAGAGATGAAATCTCTAGGAGTGTCTAATAACCCTAGTGCCCCACAACTTGTGGGGACTTTGCCTCCTCCAACCAACAAGGAGGGTTATCCTTAAGACAATGGTGGGGAATATTGCCCCAACTTACAATGACTCACCTAGGGTAGACTTCTATAGGATAGTCTAATAAACCTAGGTCCCCACAACTATGGGGACTTTAACCCTTGACCAATATGAGGGTTAACCACAATGACTTGACATGACTTTTTTACATTATTGAATCTCTTGATAGGAACATTGGGGCATGAAATGACTCAAATACATTACAGACACATCCCAAAATAAACATCAAGGTACAATACATAAGATATATGGATGAATACATTCCAAAGTTAGAAATACATCAACACAAAGGGGCGTCAGATATCCAACCAACAACATCAGATATAAATGGGCCTTTCCAAATGGTCTTTAATGATTGTTATATGCTTTTGATGCTGATATGTCAGATATTTGATGGTTAATTGTCCTAAAATAAATAAATAATTTTTTTATTCAAGGGTGATTTTCATTCAAGGTGTTGTGCATTCATTCTCTCTTACATGGGCATATTTTCCTTACCGGGGCACTATTTGAATGGAGTGAAACCTTGTGTTGGACACATATTATATTAAAAATTGGCATGGGGTATATTATTATTTTAACATGCTTTCAGTGGAGTGAAATGTTGTGTTGGATGTGTTATATGTTAAATCCTTTGGCATGGAATGAAATCACCACTTATCATTTGTGATAAATGTACTTCATATATTTAAATTATGGAAATCCCCATATTCGTACAGTAAATGTTGTATGATATGTGATGGAAGTGTCTATTGCTTAAAATGAATTGAATTGTAACTTATGAGGTTATTAATGAATTACCATCTTCTTGGTTGCTGAATGGGATATTCTATTGTATGGGGTTAATGAAATTCACATATGACTGAGAATTATGGTACCCATATGATGCTTGAATATAATCTCACTTCTAAGTCAATGAATAACCATTGAGTTGAGTAGCAATCATATCCAAGTTCACATAACAATGATATTTGAAAATAAGTGTTCCTGAGTATTGAAGTTGGACTCAACCCTCACTTTCAATAGCTTGCAGACAAAGTATGGTAACCTAGACCTGAACATAGCACCAAAAACTTGAATTGATTTCAAAGTGAATAAAGAATAGGGGACTCAAAATAAACCCTGAAGACAAAGTTCTTAGTCAAAAATTATTCACAGAGGCTTTGTTTTTATTTTCCTAATCCCAGATTCCTTGTGTACCTGCATGGTGATACTTATTGGCATAGATAGAGTCTTGAATATTTTTTATTGTTGGGTAAATGTCATGTGCTCAAGTAACACCAAGAATAGGAATTTACAAATCACTCATTATAAGGACAAATATCTACATATGAGAATGTGAATAGAGGAATATACATAATACATATAACATAAACCATAGTAAAGCATTTGTGTTTCTGAAGTGAGTGGGTTATAACTCCCTCATTTACAAATCATATTGTATAAAAATTATTTGAATCCTTCATTGCGATAGAGTTTCCAATTCTTTGAAGAGAAAGCAAAAATATCTCAAGTAATGTGAAAATAAAAAGGTTGGAAGACCTATAAGCAATCAATGTTCAAATCCAAGAAGGAAAAAAACACTTGAAGAATGTCTAGATGCATGACTCGATGGAAAAGTTGGAAACGAAGCATGAGACCTCCACCAAGATACTATCATTTTTAAAGAGTAATTTAATAAATACGAAGAGTCCCTCACTATGGTTATGGCACATTATGGCACATTGGGACAAGCACAAAGTAAAACTTGTGCATATGAGAGGTAAGGTCATATCTATGGGGTGGATATGCTCACTCAAAAGATGACTTAGCTAAAGAAAGTGTTTATAGAAAAGTATTTTTTAGCACCTAAATTTGTTATTCTAAATTTTTCCAACTTATACAAGCTTATGTTGTTTCATTAGCCTCCCTTTTTAGTTTCAACCTGGAAATGATGTTTAGTTTAATATTAGTTTCTATCCATCATTGATCCAATTTGGCTTCTTTTATTTGTCTTTCTAAATATTAGTTGACATTACAAGAATTATTGATTATTCGAGAAGAGAGTGTAGGTTCAAGAGTAAGGAACTTAGAAATATCTTGCAGGATTTAAAGATATCCTTTTTATACAACGTCATTTTATCAGAAGATTCTTGTGATTAAAATCGTTGAAATTGGATCTTAGTGTGAAATACAATATTTAGTCCAAATGCAAGAGAAAAATAGGGGCTGGATTTTTTCATAATGTGCTTGAAGGTATGAAATTCCAAATTTAGAAATACCATGTCTTATACTCAACATAAGTAAATGTTTCAAGTTATCTTAAGCATTAAAAAGTTACTTAGGTTGACTATATTCATCCATCGCTTTTAGCAAGTATTTTTTAAACTCTATGATTTTTCTAAAACCTCAAGTTGTTTTATTTGAAAATCATAATAAGGGATGGATCTAGGTTAAGCAATCAAACTTAGAATATAAAAGTATCAGGCCAGTTGTCCAGTACATAAAGTCATGTACTTTGGTTGAGGGTTGAGGATCATCCTAGATAGGATCCCATATGTTGATTTCCTACTAGGATTTCATAGGCTTCTCTAGTTCTAATCATCTACCATGTTGTGTCAAACTCAATGATCCATTGGAGTTTGTGTCATCAAAGGGGTCTGGATTCTCCCTTGTATAGTGGGATTCATAACCAGGATTGCAAAGTATACCTATAACAATCAATTAATATAGTCAACGAGAGAAAATAGTAGAAGAAACATGACAAAATCATATATGATAACTTACCTGATGGGAAGAACCTTCCTTGCACTGATATTTTAAATTTTAGGTCAAATCTTGCCTCGTAGAGGCAAACCAATAACTAGAACAAATTGTCCCTTAGTTAAGGGCGTAAACATACATGAGAGAGAGAGGTCATAAATGATGATAAAAATGGTAGATAAGTACAACAAAAGAACCATACACTCAAAGAGTTATGACACAGTCAATATCAACCCCAAAAAATAAACTAGCATGCCAAGTATCCCTCAAAACAATCAAAGATAGTCAATGCAAGAAAAAAAAAACACAACAAGCAGTAGAATGGTCACGTACATGTGAAGGATGGAGAATGAAAATTTTTGTGGAAACCCTCATAAAGGATAGTGCTAAGTAACGATAGGTTCATTGTTTCACGTAGACCCCAAAAAAAATAACGCTCAACCAGAGACAACTTTCAAACCCGTTGACATCATAAGAAAGTGTGCATGAAAAACCTAGAGTACTCGTGCCAAAACAAATCTCATAGTGCTATAAAGACATCACTCTCAAAAAAGGATATATTAGTTGACATCATAAAAATGTGTGCGTAAAAAAGATAGAGTATTCACGACAAAACAAATCTCATAGTGCTATAAGGACATCACTCTCAAAAAAGGACATATTAGTTCTTACATCCTTTCAAAGACCTCCTAGAAGGTCCTTCTAAGTGACATTAGGGATTCTCTTATGATTAGTATATGCATGACATCATCAATTTATATGTCAAATCAAAGTGGTAAGTAACCAAATTAGGGAGGGAACGTAACTAAAACAAGGGTCAATGATAAATCTAACCACGAGAGGGATAAACATAAGTCAACACACAAACATGGATAACCACAAGGTCAACATAACATAACAAGTGGGATAACCATAAAGTAAACATAACATAACAAATGGGCTAACAAAAAATTCAACATAACATAACAACCGAGCTGACCACAAAATCAACATAACATAACAAGACTCTCTCTCCAAGATATGTGGTCCACATATGTGCCATGCAACAACTCAAATTTTATCATAACTGTATAAAAAGGGTTCAACCTAGAATATGTGATCTTCTGATCTTCATTTAGGTCCTGTCGAAATTTGACTTTCAAAACATACAACCAAGGGAAAAAAAAACATGGAAGCATAGGCCTAATAAAGAACAAATAAATCCCAATACACTTGCACCAACAAACTTAGTGAAACAAGATAGCACAACTGTAACATTAAAAAATAATTTTCATCTCTTTCAACTTTAACACTCCCAAGAGGCCCCTCTCTTAAATTTGAAACATACAGTTCCAATAACATGTAAATGAGAACAATAGTAGTATGGATATTTAGACAAAATTATAGCAATAGTAATATATATAGGTCACAATACAAATAAACAAGTATTATTACTTAACAAATCCAATAACAAAATATCTATGTTGTACAGTATAGTGGGATTCACAACCAACACACCAAAGTATCCCTCAAACAGTCAAAGATAGTCAATGTGACAAAATTGTAGAAAAAACATGACAAAATCATATATGATGGCTTACCTGATGGGAAGAACCTTCCTTGTACTCAAATTTTAAATTTCAGATCAAATATTACCTCTTAGAGGCAAATCAATAACTTGAACAAATTGGATCTTAGTTAAGGGCATAAACATACATGAGAGAGAGAGACCAAAAATGCTGATAAAAAGTATAGACAAGTATAGTATAAAAACTAACCACTCAAAGAGCCTTATGAAATAGTTAATATCATCCCCCAAAAATCAACTAGCATGCCAAAATATCCCTAAAAAATGGTCAAATACAATCAACATAGCAAAAACGCAGCGACAACAAGCAACAGTTTGGACTCACATGCGTGAAGGAGGGATAATTAAAATTGATGTAGAAACCCTCATAAAATATAATTCTAAGTAAGGGTGGGTTCAGTATTCCAATTACACGCAAAAACCAAATAACACTGAAGCAAAGATAACCTTCAAACCCATGACATCATAAACAAGTATTCATGAAATCTCTATAGATCAATTGTGCCAAAACATAGCTGAAAGTTCCATAAAGACATCGCTTTCATCAAAGGTTGTACTAGTTCTTATAGCCTCTTAAAATCCTCCTAGAAGGTTTTTCTAAGTTACATTAGTGCTTCTCTTATGATTAGGTTAGGCATGACATCATAAATTTATAAGTCAAATCAAAGTGGTAAGTAACCAAATTAAGAAGGGCACATATCTAAAATAAGGCTCAACGAAAAACCTAACTGCAAGAGGGATAACCACCAGTCAGTACACAAACATGGCTAACCACAAACATAAATAACAAGTGGGTTAACCACAAAGTAAATATAACATGACAACTAGGCTAACCACAAATTCAATGTAACATAATAAGACTCTTTATTAAATATATGTGGTCCATCTTATGTGTGCCATGAAAAATGGAAACTTTATCATCACTGTATATGAAGGATTCAACCTGGAATATTTTATCCTCTCATCCTCATTTTTTTGGGGGGGAATCTTACTTTCAAAACAACCAACCATGGGGAAGCGAAACATGGAATCCTAGGCCAAATCAAGAACAAAAATTCCCAATACACTTGCACCAACAAACTTAGTGAACCAAGATAGCACAACTGTAACATTAAAACATAGTTTTCATCTCTTTCAAGTACTACATTAAAACACAATTTTCTTCTCTTTCAACTTTAACACTCCCATGAGGTCCTTGTGTTAAATTTGAAGCATATAGTAACAATAACATGTAAATGACAACATCAATAGTATGCCTATTTAAACAAAATTATAACAAGAATAATAAGATCTAAGTCACAATACAAAAGAACAAGTCTTATTACTTAACAAATAAAATAATCAAATAACAAATATATTAAAAAAGAGAAAGAACAACAAACAAACCCTACTCCTATATTTCAGAAAAACAAAATATGAAGTTATGAGTAGTTGAAAACTACACTATAACGTCCATTTTACCTAATCTGAAAAAAAGAGGGGACATTAACCAAACTATGGGATTCTAAATTTCTCCCCAAAACCATATTACGACTTCAATGTGTAAAATGCATGGGAAAATATGTAAATAAAAGAAAACAACAGAAATAAACTCAATCCACACACGTAGCATGTATATATCAACATATTCATTAGAGGCATCGATTAAAAATATTTCATATTGAAATACAAAAGAATATGTATATTTAAACAAAGGATATCCAAGCAATTGGATGTGCAAGATAATTTTTTCACCTAACTGTAGGCACTTTATCTAGCATATCATCTTTTTATTGAGAGGTCACCCCCAACTAGGGCTATGAGGACACAAAGGCAAAGGAAACACCTACAGGATTCTATGTCACATCCCGCAACCTATTCTTATATGTATGCTATGTAAAATGCTCATGCGTAGCTCTACATCAATCTCACTCAGCCATCACATCCTTGGCTTCCACAATACCTTCTGCACACAACACCCTTTTAGTATTACTCATTCCCTTCACTAATCTATAGTTTTCTTTGGTGATCTATCTTTCTAGGTGATTCTAGTGTGTACTATTGATTTTACAGCATCAAGAGTCATTCTCCAAGACTTGTGTGGTATAAAGTTAGAACATTGTGTTGTATCAAGTCCTATATATGTCCTAATGCATTGAGGAGGATGCATGTACTATGATCATGCGTTGTATTAAGATCGGAAACTTGTATTGTATCAATACTGGTCTTGGTTATACTATGTAATATATTACTAGTCATGGTCAGTAAGTGCTATAAGTCTCATTTAGGGTTTAGCTACCCCTAGAGTGAATTACTTTAGCATATGACTATATGTCCCATCGTAATATATATGATCATCAATATGTATGGAAAAATTCTTTTGAATATGATATGAAAAGCTGGATAAATAATACAAATATGGACCATGCATTAATTAATTAATTATAATGAAATAAAGTATATAGAAAGATCATTTGAATTTCCCATGCAAATGTCTAGGTGAACTCAAGTTATAAATATTTAGTAAAATATGAATTCCTAAATCAATTCTCGAGTTAAAGAAGCGGTTGAACTATTAATGAATGTAATCAGTTAATTAAAGAAGAGCTTAATGTTCATCAATAAACATGCATCGGTTAACTAAAGATATCCATGCAAAAGTTACTAATAGAATTTGTGCATGGATGACACTAAGAGTGAAGCACTGATGACACTTAAGTTAGCATGTTAACTAAGTGATCAACAGTGAGTTAAATATTGAGTGCATTTCAAGTCAGTTAACATTCAGTTCAAGGTACCATTCAGTACAATTATGTTAACATTTAGTTTCGGTAAAGTTAACATTCAATACAAGTCAATTAACATTCAGTTCAAGTCAGTTAACATCTAGTTAAAGCTAATTGACAAAAGGAAGGGCACAAATGTTTTCATGGAGGGATATCTAGTTAGATCCTACTTATGAATGCACTATGTGGTGCTCTCACTATGTTTACTGAGCCTCCTATGCGCTACCTTTTGCATGCTAGAGTTTTTAACTTGTTATAAATATGTTAGGCATATGGAAAGTTCAATACAATTGCATATAATTATTTTGTAGGGTTTCATTGGATCTTTTTTCTCTACTGATGTGGTGATATCTCTTATCGGGAAATCTGTTTATGTGTTATGAACGATTCTCTACAAATCTATTTATAATACTCAAATAATTGTTGGGTTTTTCATCTTATATGTCTGGAGGGTTTTCCTAGGGTATATCTTGTCCCTCATGGTTGATTGATTTATATCGCTGATTTATGTGGCTGATTTATTTATGATATTCATATGTGGTTGATATAAAGATTCATATGTGGCTGATTTATGAAATTCATAAGTGTTGAAATTTTTTGATAAGAGTTTTAAAGATCAAGAATCTTCGATTTTTCTCAAACATCAACATGGTATCGTAGCATAAGGTGTGAAGGAGCTTAGTTTTATGCAACAAGTTAAGCCTATGTATATCTTTAAGAGTTGAGAAAAATACTACAGCCATGACATCAATCTCTGTTCGACCGAAAGACTCTCTTGAAGACACATTAAAATTCAACACATGGAAATAAATAGTGTTGAATATTCTTGAAGAGAATGATATTGATTCATTCATGACCACTATGGTAGAGGAGACTACCACCAACGAAGGATGAATCAACTTCAAGAAGAATAAAGCAAAGGACACGCATATCATATTTGATTTGGTTAAGGACAATCTCTTGTCCATGATCATTTCGTTCAATACCATAAGGGAGTGTTTGGATACACTCACGAATCATTTAAATAAGAGTGGTGCATCCAGCGCAAGATTGTGTACACTAAAGAGGAGAATATTTTCCTCACTGCAAGAATGAAGAAACGGAGAAATACTTTCACTACAAAGAATCTCTTTCATTCAAGTGAATAAAGAAGGACTTTGGTTTTCTCTGCAACGGTGTATAGATCAAAAGGGATCCCACAAAAATAAATAAAATATATTCCCTGACCTACAAGAAGTGAATGACATGGATTCATTTGGATCGCCGATCTTAAAATATAGCAGATCGAGAGGTTCATATGTTTCTTAAAAATAAGACATAATAGAATCCCTAATTCTACTCGAAGAAATGTAAAGACTCCTGAAGGTAATGTATTTTTCTTAATTATATTCATATGTGTGTTAGATATAGATGAGTATGAGTGTCCATAATGGAGGACTCACATTTATGATTCCTACATCTTAGATGTTGAGAGGGAGAAGCTATATTTGCTAGATCCTGGAAAAACCAATGGAACTGGTTAAATTAACCTCTTGATATGCAAAAACCATGTATGATTCAAGATGAATCTATATGTAAGAATATTGCATGATTCTTAATTTTAGATTTGTAATAGTAGTTGGATAATATTTTTCTTCTATTGAGGAGAAATTTTTAGTGGAGTTCTTGAAAGGATTCAATAACAATGGATTGTAAATCCATGAACACAGACATAAAGATAAATATGATTCTTGTTCAGATTTGTAGGATTGCATAGATGTTAGATATATCTATACAGGTCCTTGGATGAGTTATATGCTTTAAAATGAGTACATAGACAAGTACAACAAAGCATGTGTCGTGTTACCTACTTGGTAGAATAATATGTGTATTTAGACATGTCTTAGTCAGTGAAAGTAAGTTTCACAGATAAATGGATTCTGATGAGTACAATGATCGAGAAATATCACATGATTTTACATCAAATATGTTTCTTATATATAGCATATTGTAAAAAAGTAAAAATTTACAAAGTTCTTAGTTTGTTATATCCAAGACATGGTGTAGAAAAGAGTTGTGTAACTCTTGTACATATCTATGGATGAGTAGAACTACTAGCATATTTACTAAGCATGCGTCAAGAATGAGATTGGTATAGTATAAAAAGACTCGTCTAGTTGAAGAGGGAGTATTGATTTATCTTCAGGAAACAATAGCTAAAAATCCAAAAAAATAGTTAGTAATGCTACATGACTAAGGCAGCTAGGGGTTGTGATATCTTGTGGAGAAAATCCCCATGAACAGAGACATGGTCAAAGTATCTAAGACTAGTAGATACTCAAGAAGAGTTATAGTTTGGACTGTTAGAGAACAATTAAACCTATTAGATAGGTTAGATATCTATACAATTAGCTATGTGGGGTATTGTGATATGAAATCACTATAAAAGTGATCAAGCCTTGAATAACATCACTGAGAATGGAAAGATCACTAAGAACCTCTTTAGATGGTAGAAGATTCTTGAAGTCAACAAATGCTGAAAATTGAAAGAAAAGAAAATATTTTCTTTCTACATGATATTACACAATTAATGTGTTGTATATGATGGATATGAAATCCATAGTTTTTAGTTTAGAGAAATGGGATTTTGGATCGGATATAGATGATGCTACTTTGAATAAGTAGCTGGTTGGTCTCTTAAATGTACTTAACAAACCTGTTGTATTTTTATGCTTATGGATAAAGCATATGTTTGAGTACCTTTGAGGTACATTTAAATAGGTTATTTATTATATATTGATACATAGTATACCTATTATATAGCTTAAGACTAGCTATGTATAATGTGATCAATACTACATAATCCTAGTGTAATGTGGGTAGTACTACAGAAGCAAGGTGTCTTTCATCTAGTACTAAACAAGGTGTTTTGCGGATAGTACTACCTGTTGAGGAGTAATGTAGCTTGGAAAGATACCTACTAGGGTGAAATACTTGAGCCTACATTTATTAGGTTTTAATAGTTAGACTTTATGAAAAGCCCTATGTGTTATGATAGAACACATGGAGATGAATTTTTACTTCATCCAAGTCATGGACATGTAAAATGAAATATTAGTATATAACTACTGATGGGAAGATTGAAAATTTGTGGACAATATGCTATTGGTGATGAAGCTGAGATAGTTCCAAGATAATCTTGTTATGGCAGGAAATTCCTGATAAATCAAAGAATGACTCCCTTGCTTAGAGGGAGTATTGATTGTACATCATCAATAGTCATTCTCCAAGACTTGTGTGGTATCAAGTCAAGACATTATGTTGTATCAATTAGTCTTATCTATATCATAATGTATTGAGGTGGATGCATGTACTGTGATCTTGTGTTGTATCAAGATTGAAGTCATGTGTTGTATCAAGACTGGTCTTATTTTCTATAAATACTATGTACTTTTGTTGTATCGATTCTAGAATTTCGCTATATCGAGTCAATGATTCTCATAGATGGTACCTTATGAGAACGGATCTCCAATTATGGATATGCACTTGTGTTGTATCAAGTCATGTGGTTATACTATGTGATATATTGTTATTCATGGTCATTGAGTGATATACATGTCCTTTAGGGCTTATCTACCCCTAGAGTGGATTACTTTACCATATGACTATATGGACCACGATAATATATATGATCATCATTATGTATGCAACATTTATTCGTGAAAGATAATTTAAACTTCCCATGCAAATGTCAGAGTGAACTTAAGTTATAAAGCTTCAGTAAAATATGGATGCCTCAATCAAAGCATCAGTTGAACTATTAATGAATGTAATTAGTTAAGTAAAGAGGATATTAATAGTCATCAATCGACATGCATCAGTTAAAAAAAGAGATCCATGCAAAAGTTAATAATAGAAATTGTTCATGGATGGAACTAAGAGTGAAGAACAGATGACACTTAAGTTATACTATGAACTAAGTGATCATAAGTCAGTTAGATATCGAGTTCAGTTCACATTCAGTTTAAGTCACTTAACATTTAGTTCAAGTTAGTTAACATTCAATACAAGTCAGTTAACATTAATCTTAAGTCAACTAACATTCAGTTTGATCTAATTAGTGAAAGGAATAGCGCTAATTTTTGCATGGAGGGAGTTCTAGTTAGATCCTCCTTGTGAATGCACTATGTGGTGCTCTTAGTTTGTTTAATGAGACTCATATGCTCTACCTTTTATATGATAGGGTTTTTGGATTCTTATTAATATGATAGGAATATTGCATGTTCAATGCAGTTGCATATAGTTGCTTCTGTAGGGTTGTTTGGATCTCTCTTCTCTACTTCTCTGGTGATATCTATTATAGGGAAATCATTTTATCTGTTGTGAACCATTCTCTGCAAATCTATCTATGATACTCAAATAATTGTCGGGTTTTTCATATTCCATGTTTGAAGGGTTATCCCAGGGTATATCTTGTCTCTCATGGTTGATTGATTTATATTGATAATTCACGGAGCTAATTCATGTGGATGATTTATTTATGATAGTCATATGTGGCTGATATAAAGATTCATATGTGGTTGATTTATGAAATTCATAAGTGCTGAAATTGTTTGATAAATGTTTTAAAGTTCAAGCATCTCCAATTTTTCCTCAAACATCAACATGGTATTAGAACATAGGGAGTGAAGGAGCTTATTTTTGTGCAACAAGATTAGCCTACATAGATATGAAAGAGTGTAGAAAAATATTGCACCCATGACATCAATCTCCATTAGACCAAAAGACTAAATTGAAGGAACATTATACTTCAACACATGGAAAGAAAGGGTGTTGAATATTCTTGAAGAGAATGATCTTGATTCATTCGTGGCCAATGTGGTAGATAAGACTACCACCAATGAAGACCAAATCAACTTCAAGAAGAATCAAGAAAAGGCCAAGAATATCATCTCTGATTCGTTTAAGGACAATCTCATGTCCATGATCGTTCCATTGAATACCACAAGGGGGTGTTTTGATACATTCACCAATAATTTAAAGAAGAGGGGTGCATCCAAGGAAAGGTTGTGTACACTAAAGAGGAGAATCTTGATCTCATGACAAGAATGAAGAAAAGGATAAATCCTTTCACTACAAAGAATATCTTCCATTTATGTGAATAAAGAAGGACCTTGGTTTTATCTGCAAGGATAAAGAGATCAAGAGGTATCGTACACAAATCAATTAAAATATATGACTTGAACTCAAAGAAGAGAATGACATGGAGTCATTCTGATGGCTGATATTGAAAGACAACAAATTGAGAGGTTCCTATGTTTTTTAGGAAGAAGACATAATAGAAGCCCTAATTCTATTCAAAGAAATGTAAAGACTCTCGAAGGTAATGTATTTATCTTAATTATATTCATATATGTGTTATATATAGAGGAGTATGAATATCTATGATGGAGGAGTCAAATTTATGATTCCCACGTCCTAGATGTTGACAGGGAGAAGCTAGTTTTGCTAGCTCCTGGAAAAACTAGCAGAGCTAGTTAAATTAACCTCTTGCTATTTAGAAACCATGTATGATTAAAGATGAATATAGATGCAAGAATATTAGATGATTCTTAAGTTTAGTGGTGTAATAGTAGTTATATAATATTTTTCTTCTATTGAGGAAAATTGTTCAAGAAAGTTCTTGAAAGGATTCAAGAACAATGGATTGTAAATCCATGACTCCACACACAAAGGTAAATTTGATTCTCATTCCTATTTGTAGGATCTCATAGATGTTAGATGTATCTATAAAGGTCCTATGGCCAATTATATTCTTTACATTCAGTACATAGACATGTACAATAAATCATGTGTTGTGTTACCTTCTTGGCACAAGAACATGTGGATTTAGATATGTCTTAGTCAATGAAAGGAAGTTTCACGGATATATGGACTTTGAATAGTATCGTGATAGAGAAATATCACATGCTTTCACATCAAATATGTTGCTTATATAGACCATACTGTAAAGCAGTAAAAATTTACAAAGTTCTTAGTTAGTTATATCTCAGACATGGTGCAAAAAGGATTTGTATAACTCCTGTACATATCCATGGATGAGAAGAATTGCTAGCATATTTACTAAGCATCTATCTAGAACCATCTTGGTATAGTATAAAAATAATCCTTTAGTTGAATAGGGAGTATTGATGTATCTTCACAGGAAACAACAGTTAAAAATCCCCAAACTAGTTAGTCATGGTACATGAATCAGGAAACCAGGGGCTGTGATATCTTGTGGAGAAAATCCACATGAACAGAGACATGGTCAAAGTATCGGAGACTATTAGATACTCAAGAAGAGTTATAGTTTGGACTGTTAGAGAATAATTAAACCTCTTGGAGAGGTTAGATAGCCATACAATTGTCTATGTGGGGTACTATGATATGAAATCACTATAAAAGTGATAAGGCCTTGGATAACATTACCAATAAAGGAAAGCTCACTAAGAAATTCTTCAGATGGTAGAATATTCTTGAAGTCAACAAATGTTGAAAATTGAAAGAAAAGATAAGATTTTTTTTTCCGCATGACATGACACAATTAATGTGTTGTATATGATGGATATGAAATTCATAGTTTTTAGTTCAGAGAAATTGCATTCTATATTGTATCTAGATGATGGTACTTTGAATAATGTTAACCCAAAAAATCCCTCACTCAACTCTACATGGCATACACCACCCATGGGCACCCATATACAACCCTCATTTGACCCAATTTGACCCCCACACCCTCAAGAAGGCTTAAAAATATGAAAAAGGGATTAAAAACCCCTAAAAAGAGCCTAAATAGCTCTTGTAGGGGCTAAAGCCTAAAAAAAGGGGCTAAAACCCCTTAAAGGAGCATAAAACCCTAAAAAGAGCTAAAGATTGAGTGAAAGGGGCTAAAAGCCCAAAAAAGGGGCTAAAGCCCTAACGAGGGGATTAGAACCCTAAAAAAGCTATAAATAGAGGGGCGAGGGTCACTCTTAAGACATTCCTTCCTTGCATACTGTTATGCTACCCAAGTGAGTGCCTTGAGACCATTTGCCTCTCAAGCCATTCACCCTCTCTCTCATCCATCCTCCCATTGAGGCATAGCTCCCCCATTCTCAAGAGAGGTGCTTCTCCAAGCTAGGGCATGGTGGCCCATTTCCACCCTGTTACCACCTAAGTTGTACTTAGTGGTTTTTTATCAAGTGAGCCTGGTGAACTGGACAAGGATAACTTGTTCGGACTTCAGAAGACTTGTGGAAGTGCTTGTTGTACTATATCACATGTTTATACCCCATGGGGGAATTGTAATAAATGTTTTAGCATGATAGTGTCTATAAAAGACTCGGTCTCTTAGACTTCATTTGTCAATTCGATCAGCCCAGGGTGTTTTTTCCCTTGGTTATTATTGGTTGTTGAACAAACGACTGATAATTTCTGAGTTTTTCACTCCATACCTCCAAAGTTGGGGTGGTCGGCTTGGAATTTAGGCCTATTGAGGTTATTAGAGTCTATGTGTCAATGTATAAGCATTCTAGACATATTTTTTGAGTCATATGAACATGTAAGTCCCCCTAGGTGTTTTTCAATTTTTCAATTTTTTAGTTTTTTCAGTGTTTTTTATTAAATTTTAATTTTTCCAAAAACTTAGGCTATTTTTTAATAGTTTAATTGGAAAAATTGATTTTGTAATAAAAGTGGGCCAAATAATTAGTTTCAGTCATGTAGGTGTTCATTTTCAAGCTAAGACCACCATGTAAACCCATGGACCCACTATTTCCTAGTTTTGAGTGATTTTCCATCACTCAGGTCAGAAAGCCCCAAAAATCAATTATTGATTATTTTAATTAATTAATTGATGAATAATGGAGCAAATCCAAAATCAATAAATCAGTGGATTCTCAGCTGATTTGATTGAAATCAGTCAGATCTGAAGCAGATTGACTAGATCTGACAAATCCTTGACTGAAGGAGGTGATCAAATCAGATCCAGAGTTAATCTTGAGCATCCTTTATGGGGAATTTCGCCCTCCCTCTCTCCTCAACACGTTTTGGCTCATCTGGATGAGTTTTGGGCCGATGTGTCAGTGTATGGGTTGATGTGTTAGCCAGATCAGGCCCCCGGTTGACAAGTAGGCTTAGTTCAGCCTCAGTTCTGCATTGATGAACTCTCCATCAGTTGATTTCACTTGATTCCATGAGTAATTGTGACCCCCCCTGGGTTGGATGGCCTACAAATTTTATATATCCTGCTTGAGGATCCCTCTTCCAAGCTAGTGAGAGCTGGACTGAAGGGCTTGCCATTGTAATACTATTGTAATATTTCGATTGTTGAAATAAAGAAGCTTTGGAGGATAAATGGTGTAATGATCTCATATGTGTGGATTAAGCATTGTCTTATGGCTATTGATGTTGCCGTCTTTTCTCTCAATTTCTGCATCTGAACCTTGTCTGGCTTGAACAATTCAGCTGAATCAATAGGAGTATAGTTGGGCAAGTAAGGTTACTTGTTTTTCTTATATCTCATAGAATATATGTTAGAAGATCTTGATTATACATGTTTAATAAGTTTATTTGCATGTAATCCTTGTTTCTTTTTCATATATATATCTAGATCTCATGAGGTTTTGTGCAGGATTGTGTGTTTAGCTTTCAGGTAGCAAGGATTGGACAAGTTGTGGATCTAAGGATTGGACGAGCTGTGGATCTAGTTTGACTCCACTACACATCCAATTTTTTGTGAATACATTGCCACTCTACATTCCACTAACAAGTTTCCTCTGCAGATCTGCTTCAACAACAAGCACCTTTCTTCCCCTTTCTCTCCTTTAAAATCTAAATTTTTCCTCAAATCGGTTACTTAAAAGGTTTATTATTACTCTGATCTATCTCAATAAGAAAAATACACATATATATAATCAGTAATATCCCTCCCAAATTCTATATCTTAGTTTTTTTTTGCACCTAAAGTTCAATTTCAAGAGATCTAGCTAAAAGTACCTTATTTTCGCAAGCAATTTAGTGAAAATCCATAGCTTGCTGTTAAGGTAGTTTCATTTCTTGTTCTATAGGTTTAATATTCTAAAATATAGGTGCAATTTAATTGGCTGCACAAACATTAATCCACGATCCGAAGGAAATCTTGCTTTCCTTGGTTCCTTTTTCGTCGTTTTAGCTAGTTTAACCGCATTATTTTTGAGATAAACTAGGCTGATCCAAAGGTAATCTTAAAGTTACTTTGGGAATATGTTATTCTAAATTGTTCTCTGTCCTTTATCAGGTATGAAATAAATAAAGGGAAGCTTCTGTCCGAAGTGGTCTCAGAAGCGTTCAAATCCCCCCAGGGGTCTCCCTTTTTGCCAAAAAAATCTTAATTGTTTGCAAAATTGTAAAAACTTGGTTTCAGCCTGTATAAGGACCAAGAAAGTTCTGATTTATCAGTTATTTGATATTGTAACCTCTGTAATAAAATAATTTTTGGAATAGGCTCTTTCGAGCCCATTCCCCATCCCCCCTGGGGGGATTCGCGTCGGTGCCCTTTTCGCCGTTTTCTGCTAATTTCATTTTTACTAGAATTGATCTTGTTATTTATTCATACTCCATATCTCACATTTCAAATTAATCATAATACTTACCCCACGATTTCCCGATTGACCCAAAAGGGGAAAGAGATTCGTGGTAGGATTAATTAAGAAATATGAATTGTGTATCTTTTTGCTTTCTTGTACATTTTGTTTATAAGCAAATATAAAATTTACCCCTCCTCATTTCCCCGATTGAGATCCACTTGGATCGAAAGAGGTTCTTGGAGGCTTTTCTTTTAAACAAGAACATCCACTTTAAAAATTACTAAAATCAACAAGACTCCAGTGCGTATGCTCTGCACTTGGCTGTGGTTTGTATGATAAGTCAAGCTATATCAAAAGCACTTGGGTGACTAGCATAATTAGGACTCACCCTCCCCAATTGACAAACCATCAGGTGAAATTCCAACACCTCGATCAAACCTCTACGGTGGCAAAATACCCAAAGGAAGCAGGAACTTCTGAAAAGTGACCTCGGGACGCCAATCTCTATCACACCCTAACGGGTGTGTTACGAACAATAGCCCAAGAGACTCCATTTCATCCCACATATTCCTTGTGGGTATCCGTGAAGGTTTAGTTTTGGACATACTCCAAGTACTCTCGGGTATATCTGGAGTCCCCCCTTAGCCTAATTTAATCAATTCATACTTCAATTTTAACTTAAAACATACCAAGATGCAATCGCAAAACATTCACTCCAAACACATGCAAGCACATTGATCTCTTTGATTTGACTCCATTTTAAGGCACTGGTCATTTTTGCTTCATATATATATTGTTTATCAGCTTTGTGCTTTCGTGTGTTTATTCTCATATCTTGTCATCTTTAATTGTCTATAGTTAAAATATTCGAACTCCTAAGTAACTAATTCAGTTTAACATCACCACACTAAGAAATCATCCTTAGTAACTTAATAGGGTCTACCCCCCTTGGCTTCGTTAGGAGTTGAGCCTAAATGGAGGAGTCAAGAACAAGGTGACAGCCTTGACTCGAGACTTGCCCCCAAGGACACACTGAGTGGCTTGAAGATTTCTGCCACGTGACCCAGGTGTGTGAAAGGTGGAAACACACCCATTGAAGGTATAATGTCTATTTTGTATTGTTTGTTTTAGTTTTTTCTAACATATCTTTGCTTGTAGGTTTATGGCCTAACATGTTCTTGTAGGTCTCCATTGTTTGTTTACAGGTTTTCTAACAAGTTGTATGCAGGGTATTGGAGCTAAGCCCATAACCTTGTGTGCAGAGAGGTTTCTTTGTTTCTGTTTTGCTTTCATTTCTATTTTGCTTTTCTTGCACAACCAACAAAAACCCTACCCTTCCATCCTATAGAGAGAAGGTAGTCATTCCTACCCTCTAGTAAGGGAGAAATCCCTACTACAGAACTGGCGACCATACTAGGTCGGTCCCACATGATCCCTGGATTGTTTTTACAAGTTTCATTTTTTATTTATGTTTTCTTGCCCTAGTTTAAATTTCTGCCAAATCTAGCTTAGATCTCTATTTTTCTGCATTTCTAGTTACTTCCAAGCCTTGTCAAGGCCAATCCAAGCCCATTTGGCCATAGTACAGGTTATTGTTTACTGGATCTAGCTCAGGATCAAAAACAATTTCACATTCCAGAGCAGGTTGCTCTTATCGAGCGGAAAGAGGGGACCGGGTCGTGCATTCAGGTCTGAAAGGTGAGACAAGGTCACCCATTTTTCCCCAAAAGGTGTGAACCCCTCCCAGAAGTTAGCCTGCTTATGTATGCAGGTTATGAGTGACCCCCTCACCTATTTTTGGGAAAATTTGGTGACCCTCTCACAACATTTGACCCGAAAAGTGCGATCTGTCTCTCAGATCTTGATTTTTTAAAAGTTCAGGACTGTTAGTGCAGCTCAACTACCTCTGTCCATCAAATATATTTCTGTTTCTATTCAGTATTTGTTCATTTTATTTGCAGCATGTGTAAATTAATGGTTAATGGATTAATGAACATGATCAAAGCTTGATTAAAAATTACTGTAATTAAAATCAACATCTTTCCTAGCCCTTCGTCCTCTACCTAGTCGTCACCTTTAGTGGTATTCTTGGATAAGACGAAGGGTGAAGCTCATATAGTAATAGGCACTTCACCTATTATTTTTCAAAGCCACTAAAAATGGGTGACTTGGAAGGTAGAGGGGGTAGATAAGGAGGGATTCTCATGGCACTCAACGTCCACTCTGTTTACTGACCTTGCATATGGAGGGTGGCTTATGGATCTATGGATAGGCTTAGTCCCATTGTGTTGAGAGCCCAACACCCTTTCTTGGTTGAAGAAAAATATAGGTGCAAGGTAGTCACCTAGTCAAGCTATCATAGTTCATATTCACAAATGGTACATGTGTAAATTTCTGATTATCATTTACTGCTTTCATTGACAATGTTCTGAACTCTACGATATTCATATACCATTTAAGCAACCAATAAGCATAATAGAAAGACAAAATACATACACACAAACCATACCATATAAACCAACCCAAATCGGTTCATGATGCTGAGTGAGCCATTAAAATTTACAATTTACACTAAGCTAAACATCTGTAGTAGTTGAGAACATAAGTCCCTGACTACCTTAACCGTAGGAAGTACTTTGGCTCAACCTAGAAATTGATTGTGAGGAGTACCACGATATCCCTAAAGTAGCTCGCCACTGACAATAATTGCCAAGGGAAATGAGCAACAACCCCCATTGATTGACTAGTGCTCCCATGAGGAAAAATCCAAGTGCTGTCTTCTGGCAGTCTTGGTGGCTGAGTGACCACCTGAAGCCAATAGGAAGCCATTAAAACTGGGGTCCAAATATCATCACCATATTTCACCATTTTGACATAAAAATCAAACACAATTGATCCCCCATGTTCTTCCTCACGCCTGAGAGGCGATCCACCACAGTTTCGGTCCTTGAACCAACACCATCGAGACCATTCTCAACGATCCTCTACACCATCAAAAGGACACACATCCTCTATTTCGAACTCAGAATCATACCAATCTGAGCCATACTTGCATACTGAACTATTAAGCCCCATGGCTGGTGCAAACTCAGATCCATTTTCTGGCATAGTGATTGGTAGTGGACCCATGTTGACACCCCACATCACCACCAACACCTCTGTTGGTGGCCCCGACATGGTCATGCAAACCGTCATAAGCTAGCTACTACCACCCACATTGACTAGTCAAGTTGTCCCACCTGCAACACATGGGGGAAGTATGCCTTCCACCTACACTGGCCCTCCTTTCATACATGGGGGTAGTGGCCCTTCCACCTACACTGCCCCTCCTGTCATACATGGGGGCAGTGGCCCTTCCACCTACACTACCCCTCCTACCACACTTGGGGGCACTGGCCCATCCACAATGGTACCACAAGTACCCCCAATTATGTAGGTGCATCATGTCCCTACAAACCCCACCACCATGGATGCCCCATATCACATCAACCTTGGGTCAAACATTCCTTTCATGGAATGTCTCAACTTTCCTAACTTGGCTCTGTTAACAAATGACCCTATATTCCATCAAACTTTTTGTCCTCCCATGCCAACCAAACTTCTGTCAGACATTCCCAAGTTTGAACGGAAGGCAGGGGAATGCCCCCAAAACCACATCATGACATTTAATCTATGGTGCTCATCCAATAGAATTGTAGATGACTCGATCAAGCTCATACTATTCCAACACACCCTCACAGGTGCTGCAGCCAAGTGGTACATTGAGCTACCACAAGCCAAGTACCTGGATTTCAACTCCCTAGTTTTCATGTTCCTGCAATATTTCCAACTCCTCGTTAGATATGACGAAGGGGTGGAAATGTTGTTATCTTGCAGCCAGAACAGTGTGACCCACATAACCAACCACATCCACGAGTGGCGGAAAAACTATAGTTTGTGTAAGATCCAACTTGATGACAGGATCTTCTTGGATTGGCTCCTAAAAACCTTTATCCCACCTATAGCAAAGGACATCGCATTTGAATGTCCCCAATCCAAAAAGGAGGCCATCTTGAAAGACTAGTAGTTTGATCTAATCTATGCACCATCTGTATACCTTTACACTATCATTCTAGATGCTCCCCGTGCGCACACCTCCTACTAGGATGCATCGAGGGAATCCCATGCTACAGATGGAATCATAGCTTCTATCTCTCACCAACCACAACATCGTCCGACACCACTTGCAATGCCACCACAACCAAGCAACACCCCTATTGTTTCATAGCAAAACCAAACTCCGGACTATGCACGAATGATGTCCTAGTTCGGAGCCACAACTTCTTATGCACAACCTACACCACCGCAGTGGGCCTAGGCCTTGGCTTGGCCAACACAGAAATACGTAGGACAAATGCCCACATTTGTGGCACTGACACCAACCCAAGTATACTATGCACAACTGGTGCAAGCTGTTCAATCCCCTGCCCCGGCTCCACCTGCTCCATTGGGACAGGTGTTTGCACAGCAAAACCATCCCAACCAACCAACTCCCAATAACCAACAAGGGAAATCTAGGAATAACCAACCCCAGAACCAAGGCAACAATCAACCACAAGGAGGTGGTTAACAACCAAATCCTCCCAACAATGCCACAGCGAACCAGCCAGCCCAAAATCCTCAACGACCAAATGCACCAAGACGCAACTCTCTGTTGCATACAAACCAACTGTGCACACTATGTGAGGTCTATGGGCACTACACATATGAGTGTCCCTTCATGGGTCACACTAAACAAGCCATTAGAAATGAGGTTCAACATGCCACCAATACAACAGACCAAGCCCAACTCAACCTGATACCACCAGGACCTCCTCCTATGGTGCTCCACAACCCATTACTAGTCCAAGGATTGGTGGCAACCTCACCCCCTTCCCAACCTAATCCCAATGCTCCAAGGGCACCTCGCATGGCAGAAATAGGTGTCCATCACTTACTAGCTATGACAACTGAAGAGGTCAATTTACAAACTAGACGAAATCAGTATGGAACCAACACCGAACCCGCTGACACATCAATGCCATCTATGTCTAAGAAAACCAATGCACCTCTTTAGTTACCCACTTTTTCATGCCCCCCCATACACCAAGTTTCCAATAACAACACGTCTAGAGTAGCGGTTAGCTACAACATCATGGATGATTTGGCCCAAACACCTACCACCATGTCCGCTCTTGGGGTGCTTAAAACTTTCCCAATGTAGTGGAAAGCCTTACTAGCCACCCTTGGTGCTATGGATCCCTCTAACTCCAAGTTGATCACATTCGACAAAAAGAATGGAGAACCGTGGATTCCATCAACCATGGCCTTC
Organism: Pseudotsuga menziesii; assembly: GCA_001517045.1. NCBI lineage: Eukaryota > Viridiplantae > Streptophyta > Pinopsida > Pinales > Pinaceae > Pseudotsuga > Pseudotsuga menziesii. The sequence goes on along the minus strand of LPNX010338681.1, from coordinate 175,843 downwards.
CAAATCCTGGTGTCTATCTATAATTTGGTCATGCACCAGTGCATATTGGATGACGGGGCATCCATATACGTTATGTATACCCTAGTCTAGAAGAAACTTGGATCCCCAATTTTGCAGCCATCCTCCACAACTCTGCGGGATTATGATGGCCATCCCACTAAAGCCCAAGGAATCCTCCCTCATGTCCCCATCACATTAGACGGGAAGATAGTACTGATTGACATAGAGGTTGTCAATGCTGAATTGGACTATAACCTTCTACTTGGAAGAAGTTATATGTACACCATGAGATTCATAGCATCAACTGTCTTCCATCTCGTGATGTTACCCAATGATGGGAAAATCATGATAGTTGACCAACTAATGTATCATGATCTGCAAGGGATAATGGAACCTACCAACATTATCCCTACGATCAGCACCATTGATCCATAAGGGATGACTGCACCCACCAATGTTATCCATGTGGTCAACACCATGGTTGACAACATACCAGCCTCGCCATTGTTGAATGTGGGCCCTGGGTTGTTTGTCGATACCACCATGATGGTTTCTTTCCCCTTAGTGTTATGACCATTGACACCAAATGAGACTGTGGATTTGTGCATGCTCTCATCTAGCACTGCTCACCCAACCATCAACCGAAGCTACAGCCCCAACCGCAACAACAACACCATCCGCAACCACAACATCAACAACAGCCACAACATCATCCGCAGTAGTAGCATTACTCACAGCTACAACCACAACCCCATCCCCACATACAACCATCAAGGATTTATCTGGGCTTCTCTCCAGTCCACACAATTCCCTTCCTCTTTCTCCCACCTGGTCTCATCAGCAATCCAGTAATGGCCAGCTTAAACTTACCCAACTTTACATTGGGAATTCCCGTGTGGTATCTTGATCCACCAGCTCAAATACCAATTCCCAAGGTAGTCTGAATCCCCGTGCGACCCATTGTGGTTGAATATCATCCTCCACCCGGCCCGCAAAAACCAACCACTACACCCGCACCTACATTGCCCCACCCAAAAATGGCCAGGGGCAAGAATGTGAAAGCTACCGCTGAACCTCAAAAGATCTTGCCTTGCACCATCTATGAAGAACAGGGCCGTCCAAATTAGAACTACCCTGAGATTCTTATAATTTGCGTGCATTTGGATGCCATGGATACATCGAAAAACCTCCACATGGTTGAAATTCCAAGCGCGCAAATAGTGAGAAACAAGTCATTGAGAACAAACCATGCTTGCGCCCTCTGCGATTTGTATGGACACTATTCTCACCACTAATACTTGTTTGAGTTCTGAATGGCATTAGACATCCTTTGACAACATTCCCTTGAATCTGAGATCACTTTAATCGAAGAAGTCCATCCCCAACCTCTTTCTTCAGACACCATGTCCATTTACATGATGTCTAGTTCTACTGACCTTCTTTTCCCCACCATCAATGACAGTCCATTAGACCTGTCTCTTCATTGCTTTCGCAATGATGAGGAGATACTTGAAGCATTAACCACCCCGAAATACCCATGGGACGACATGCACCATTGCTCATTCTTCCTCCCTGAAGAACTTGTGTTGTAGTCTGACGAGTTTTGCATGGAAACCAAAGAATTCATTCATGGGAAAGTTGGCTAGTTCAAAAACCAGATTCTGACACTAGATTCCTTTGAAGAAGGGAACATGGCCAACATCTTGCCAACCATTAAAATCAACATGTTGACCAATCCCAAGGTTGTTGAAGAAATCATGCTAAGGGCATCCTGCTCCCCAGAAGAAGTCGTTACTTACAAATCTCTCTTCCAATAATTCCATGACATCTTTTCCTAGTCTCACATTGAAATTCCTGGGGTGGATCCATCCATCATGGAACACGACATTGACATAAGGCCCACTATGACTCCCATGTCCACCCTCGCACCTTCAGCGAAGGAGATATGGTTCTAGTCTATGACCAACTCAACGACAAGTTGGGAAAAGGAAAGTTTGAGTCAATCTGGTATGGCCCATACGTCATCCACCATTGCCTCAGAAAAGGGGCATACACTCTTATTGACTCTGATGGACAACTCTTGGAGAACCCCCGCAATGGGATCTACCTCAAGAGCTTTTACGCTTAACATCACCAACAAGTTGCTTGATTTTCCTTTTTTTTTCAACATTTTTTACAACAAGCCAGGGGCAGCACCACTAGCTGCTAATACAAAGTCACCTGGAGCTTGTTTGAGACACCTCTCACACCTCTGGACTCAAATTTCCTCCCTCTATCTGCTTATGAGATCATCGTCTCATGTTTAACAAGTAATTTTTGGGACTGCTTCCCGGAATTTACCTTGATTTATGAGCCACATCATGGTGATACAAGTGTCATCAAACCTGTACTTACATCACACTTTCCTACCACCACTCATGTGGCTTCTCAGGTGATCGCCCATCAAGGAACATCAATTTGGTTTTTAACACATAGTTGTCTACTCCATCCATCGCACGTTATACGGGTCCCTAGGACACTTCCTAGAGGATGGATCATTTCTTTTGCATGCATTTGGCATATAACTACCTCTGGACTTACACTCATGACACATGTAGTCAAGTCCTTCCACCACAAATCACACAAGACTCTTCTGACCTCTGTCTGAGAGCCACCTCGGTTTGGGTGCCTCTACCACACTGAATCATGTGCCTCTGCCGTGATCTATCCCATGCATGTATTGGTATGTCTAAAATCCATCTGCTCAATCCATACTCCATGGATGACCTTTGGACCACTTTCCACTGTCCCGACATGGGGTATCGCCTGTGCCTCCGCGATTGGTTGACCATACTAGAGTTTGTTTTAAGCTCTTTTATGACCCCTAAAAGAATGAAAAGATGGTCGAGCGCAGCTACTTCCTTTCCCTCTCATTAAATTATAGTAAAGGGCATCTACATCGTCTCATTTATCTCCTTTTGCGAACTATGTAGACCATCAAATGCATAGGAACACCTTGGCACATTCAAGCCAAGACTGTTCCCCTCTGCATACTTTTATGCTTTCTCAGGCAGAGGGGTCGAACTTTACAAAAAATATCACCACGGGTTGTTGTTAATCTCTTTTCCAGCCTTCTCACCAAGAAAATATTGCCGAGCAAACTTGGTTTCATTCATGCTCGTAAAAGTATCTGAATGATCGTCCAATGATTATAGGTTAACCTTTTCTGGCCTAATTGGACTACCAATGGTAAAGAAGTCTCTCATCCCATAAATGATGGGTGAGCTCTCCTATGTATACTTTTATCCTTTTTCGGGCACATGAGACTACCAATGAAAAAGATCCCCCACTAGAGTCTTCTTCATGCTTTCAGACTCTCTAAAATGTAAAGCACCATCGAGCATTTACTTTCTCGGGCTCGCCAAAAATCCACAATATCGTACCACAATGGTGTCTCTTGACACCACCCCACAGATAATATTTTGGAAGCATTCCCACTTTGGATTGCCTTTGTTCAAAGTATTCTACG
>LPNX010338681.1:71071-171561 GCA_001517045.1 Pseudotsuga menziesii | reverse complement strand
TTCCTCAACTATGTGCTACACTTGAGTGTGTATGTGATGTGTGCTAAATAGAGAGTCCAACTCTCTATTTATACTAATCCTGGCATGACTAAAACCCTACTAGGTCTTACCTCTCTGGGAGAGTCTAATAACCCTAGTGCCCTGAAACTATGGGGACTTTAACTCTTAGACAATAGGAGGGTTACCCACAATGACTTGACATGACTTGTTTACATTATAGCTCCTCCCGATTGGAACATTGGTGCATGACAACATGAATCAATTACATAATAGATACATCCCAGAATAAACATCGGGTTACAAGACATAAGATACATAGATGACTACATTCTGAAGTTACAAATACATCAACACTCCCTCTTAACTAGGAAGGTATTCTTTCGACACAATTTTCAGCACTGGTCTTCTTCTCTACATTAACTGGATCATCTCGTCATCTTCATCTTCAAGTCTTCTTAGTTGTTGAGTCTTCTTCATCTTCGAGTCTTGAAGTCATCTTCTTCTTCAATTCTTCTTCATCACGGGATCTACATCACCATGACTACTAGCTCATCACTGCTGGATTATCATCACATTTGGATCATCACTTGATCTGGATCGTCATCAAGTCTAGATCATCATCACATCTGGATCATCACTTGATAAGGATCATCATCATATGCTATCTCAATTCTTCTCATCATAGGAAGTTCTACAGAGTCAATCCTGTAGGCCTACCCTTCATGTAGGTCTTCATCAGTGCTTATATCTGACAATTAAGTTAGACTGGCCTACCCATCTCTTACATCTGACCTCATCTTTTCAGAAAGGCATGCTCAGCACTCACATTTGACCTCATCTTGTCAGAAAGGCCTGGCACTCACATATGACCATGTGTAAACACATCGTGCCAGAATGGCTCAGCACTTATATCTGACCATGTGCAAGTGCACTGCATCAGAAAGGCTCTGCAATTACATCCAACCTCATCCTATTAGAAAGGCACAACACTTACAGTCTACCATGCTCAAAAGCACCGCATCGAAAGGGCTCAGCACTTACAATCTGACCATGCATGAAGCACCGCATCAGAAAGGGCTCTACACTTACAATCCGACCATGCATGAAGCACTTCATCAAAAAGGGCATGCAATCACATCTGATCATGGAGGAACTAATCCTACCATCACATCAAAATGGCCCCTAGTCCCAAACTGAGCTACCTAGTAACTCACCAGGCGCCTCCATTCCCAGAATAGTAGTTGCCCTTACATCTAACCTACTCATCAGAATGGCCAACACTCACATCTAACATGGGAGGAACTTAATCCTTTATCCATGAAAAAATGGTTCATCCCTTACACCTGATCAAGTTGGAACACATCCCTCTATCACATCACAATGGATTCTCAGTCCTAGACTGAGTTTTCATGGTAACTGACTAGGTGCCTCCATTCCCAGAATTCTAGTTTCCCTTACATCAGTCCTTCTCGACAGAATGACCAGCACTCATATATGAAATGGAAGGAACCTAGATCCTCTGACCATGACATAATGGCTCAGCCCTTACATCTGACCATGGAAGGAACCAATCCTCTCACCATTTTAGAATGGCTATGGGTGTCATCACTTTCCCTTCGAGGAAACCTCGATTTGGAGAACACCAATATTCTCCCTGAAGTACTTGAACTTCAGCCTAGCTAATGGCTTCGTCAATGCATCAGCTATCTATTCCTCCATCGCAACATTTTGGAGCTTCACTGCTCCCCTCTACACCATATCCCTGATATAGTGATACTTGATCTTGATATGCTTTGACTTGTCATGGAACGCTGGATTCTCTGACAACTTCACACAACTCTGGTTGTCACAATGTATACAAGTAGCATTCAACTAAAGATCAAATATATTAGAAAGTATCTTCCTCAGCCATACTACCTCACAACTAGCTGAACAAGTTACGACATACTCTACTTCAGTTATACTCAGTGCCACACAGGATTGCTTCCTGCTAAACCAATATATCACACCTGATCCCATACTAAAGCAACATCTTGAAGTGCTCTTCCTATATATGGCACTACCTACCCAATCTGAATCAACATAACCATCTAGGTTAGTCTTCTGATTCGATTCATATTTGAGCCCATAATCAACTGTACCCCTCAGGTACCTCAAAATATGCTTTGTAGCAATCAAGTGAACATTTCTTGAATATGTTAAGAATTGGCTCAAGGTGTTCATAGCAAAGGAAATGTCTAGTCTCATGTTCGTCAGGTACATCAAGGACCCCATCATCTGAAGATACATCGTAGCATCAATCGACTCTAATGAAGCATCACTCAATATATTCAGGTTCGATGCCATATATGTGGCCATGGCTTTGCAGTCCATCATCCCAAACCAATTTAGGATCTCTACTAAATACTACCCTTGTCCAATAAAGATTCCATCTGCACTCTGCCACACCTCCATGCCTAGGAAATAATGCATCATACCCAAGTCCTTCATCTCGAACTCGGCAGCAAGATTTCTCTTTGTATCAGCAATCAACCATCCATTCCTGTCACAAATAGATAATCTACATATAGTAGGAGCATCAATGGGTTTCCATCTTCAACCTTATATTAAAGGTTGGAATCTACTTTACTTTTGGTAAAGCCCAAACTGGATAGAAAGCGGTCAATTCTACCATACCAAGTCCTGGGTGTTCGTTTCAAACCGTACAGGGATTTCTTCAATCTGCATACATGAGACTCTTTGTCATGTGTCTCAAAACCAAGTGGTTGTTCTACATACACTTCCTCTTCTACTACACCATTCAAGAAAGTAGTCTTGACATCCATCTAGTGTATCTTCCATTTCATCACTGTAGCGAAAGCTAGTACTGATCTGATGGAAGTGTATCTGGCTACAGGGGCAAAGGTTTCTTCATAATCTATTCCTTCTTTCTGAGAGAAACCCTAAGCCACAAATCTTGCCTTATACTTTTCAATGCTACCATCTGCATCATGCTTGATCTTGTAGATCCATTTGGAAGTTACAAGTGACTTTCCTTCTGGTCTTGGGACAACATCCCAAATATCATTCTTCATGATCGATTGGTACTCTTCGATCATAGTATCGTTCCATTATTTTTGTTTTGCCTCATCTTCATAACTGGAAGGTTCTTTATCAATGAAATCACATAGTAAAGCTACATACCTAGAGCAGGATCTGGTGCTCTTTCTTTCTCTATGATTCTCTTCTGGAGCCCCATATCTTTTTGCACCTTGGATAATTTCACGTACCCAAGAAGGTTCCCTATTATGAGGATTCTTCTCCAAAGGTGGATCTATAGGTCTTTGCGGTTCTTCAAATTCTCAATCTTCTTCTTGCATTTCTTCGTTCATGGTTGTATCATGAATTCTGGGTGTTTCTGCTTCTTTAGGTTCTTCAGCAGGTCTTTTTCTGGATTTGTCATAAGCCGTGTCTTCATCAAATGTCACATCCCTGCTGATGTCAATATTCTTGTATCCTAGGAAATATATTCTGTAAGCCTTTGAGATTTTAGAGTATCCCACAAATATACCCTTCTTTCCTAAAGGATCTAATTTTGTTCTCTTCTCTTTTGGAATGTGTATGTATACAAGATAGCCGAATATTCTAAGATGGCTGACTTCTAGTTTCTTGCCGGAGAAGACTTCTTCATGAGTCTTGTTCTCAAGTACTCTATATGGAGTACGGTTCTATACATAAACTGCTTTTCTAGCAGCTTCTGCTCAAAGATACATATGAAGATCTTGATCATGAAGCATAACTCTTGCAGCTTCCATGATATTTCTATTCTTCTGTTCTGCAATATCATTCTATTATGGATTATAAGGAGTGGACAACTCCCTCTTAATCCCTGATTCTTTACATATCTCTTTGAATTCATTTGAAGTGAATTCTCTGCCATTATCTGATCGAAAGGTCTTGATCTTCTTTTCAGTGTGATTCTCGATCAAGGCTTTGAATTCCTTGAACTTGCTGAATACTTTGTCTTTGTTCTTCATGAAGTAAACCCATGTCTTCCTACAAAAGTCATCAATAAAAGAAACATAATATGCATACCCGCTTAGTGAGCTTGATGACATAGGACCGCATACATTAGATTGGATGAATTCCAAGATTACTTTTGCTTTGCTTTCGCTACTTGGAAATGTCTTCTTTGTGTTCTTTCCTTTCGCACATCCTTTGCAGACCCTATCATGTTTTTCTTGTATTTTTGGAAGACCTTCAATAGCTTTTCTTGCAAGGGGTAGTGCTCTGTAATGCACATGTGCAAGCCTTCTATTCCAAAGTTCACTTGGCTCTACTGTGTCATGGACCAAGGCTTGTTCTATATGGCCTTTCAATTTGTACAAACCTCCTTCTTGTTCACCAAACACTATTGCATCATCAATAGTCTTTCCTTTTGGCCACATGATGACTTTACCATCTATGAATGCAACCCTCATTCCTTTTGGATCTAATGCTGATATGGAGAGAAGGTTCTTCTTGAGTCCTGACACAAACAACACTTCCTTCATTGTTATAGACTTTCCAGAGTCTAGCTTATAGGAAGATTCCCCACTAGCGTTTATTGGATATTGGTAGTCATCTCCTAGCTTCACCTTGTGAGGTGATTCATGTTCTGAAAGTTTCACAAAGGATTCCTTCAATCTAGTCATATGTTTGGAAGCCCCACTATCTATAAACCAATCATCACTCCCATGAGTAATGTTTCCCATGACAGCGGAGATCAAAAAATATTCATCCTCGCTTGAAGAATCTTCACTTTCATATCTGCTTCTCTTTGATGAAGGTTCATCATCCTCTGCAGCATGAGCATGATGTCTTCTTTTGTTTCCCTTATTCTTGTGAGAGCTACTTTTTTTCTTAGGACAATCTCTAGCAAAGTGTCCTTTTTCATCACATGTATAGAAAATGTACTTAGACCTATCTCTAGGCTTTCTAGAGTTATTCCTATGACGAGAGTACTTACTTTTGTGATGGTCGGATCTAGATTTCTTAGATTGTACTGTGAGAGCTTGATCTTAAATTCCCATATTCTCTTCTCGAGCTACTATCCGAGCTTCTTCTTGCAAACATTCTTCCCACAGTCTGTTGAACTTGACTAACTTCTTTCTAGCACAAATCCCTTGAATGAAAGAGTCCCATGTCCTAGGGAGACCATTCAAGGTGGTCATCACAATTTCTGCATTCTCCACTTCTTCATCTACTGCTTCCAATTGTTCCTTGATCTTAGAAACCCTTTTGAAGTAAGACTGGATGGTCTTTCCATTCTAGATCTTCACATTCTTCAGTTGATTCCTTAGAGTCATCTTCTGGTTTATGTTCTTCCCTTCAAACAATTTGGTTAGGGCATCAAGCATATCTTTAGGTGTCTTGAGAGAGGAAACATGTGGGATAAGGTGATCCTTGATAGAATCAGCAATGATCCTCTTTTCCATAACCAAATTCTTCTTGTGTAAGGCCTTAGCCTCATCTCCCTCTGGAACTGGAACCTCCTCATGGATGTAGGAGTCCAACTCATTCTCTTCTAGGACCAGGGAAATCCTATACTTCCAGGATCGAAAGTTATCATCTCCCTCAAGATTTTCATCAATCTTGGTATGATGAGACATATTAACTGAGAATCTCAAATGGTAATACAAAATATTTATATCTTACCAGGTCAAGATGTCGAATCTGGATTTGGAGCTGAAATCCCGCACTGTTGAATCAAGAGAAAATTAGGGTTTTGCTTTTCTGGAGTTCTGTCCACCCAAATGCCTTGAAATTTATCCCTAACTTTGATTTTGGGGAGGAGATTAATCCAGGCCTGGCTCAGTGAAAAATTCCTATTCTGTGAAAATCCCTAATTTCCAGCAGCAGTGTCGGGTCCAAAATTGAAAAACCTCAAAATTGGATTCTGCTTCAACAGAAAGATGTGCCCCAAGGATGAGAGTTATTCCACCTTACTTTTGCTGAAAATAAATGGACGAAGATCCACAAACTAGGAATCCCTAGTTCCCACAGCTACATAGTGTCTTCTTCTCAGGTTAGCTTTGGTACCATGTTAGTTTTTCAACATTAAGCTAGCATTATTAGGATCTTTAACTGAGAAAATAACAAGCACAACAATCAAACACAAGAGACAATGAACACAATGTTTTTTTTCAGGGGGAAACCATAAATGGAGAAAACCTCGCAACTTGCTCAGAGATAGAATCAACACCAAAATAGAAAATCCCAAAACAGTAAGTGATCTCTCAACAGCAGTAACCTTCTTCTTATCTAGCCCCAGTGTCTTCTCCTTCCTCAAATATGCGCTACATTTGAGTGTGTAGGTGATGTGTGCTAAATAGAGAGTCCAACTCTCTATTTATACTAATCCCAACATGACTAAAACCCTACTAGGGCCGACCTCTCTAGGAGAGTCTAATAACCCTAATGCCCTGGAACTGCGAGGACTTTAACCCTTAGACAATAGGAGGGTTACCAAAAATGACTTGACATGAATTGTTTACATTATATATCCTCTCAATTGGAACATCTGGGCATGACAACATGACTCAATTACATAATAGATACATCCCGGAATAAACATTGGGTTACAAGACATAAGATACATAGATGAATACATTCCGAAGCTAGAAATACATCAACACTTTTAACATTTTTATGAGCATGGGGATGCATGCCTCATCCATATACATGTCACACATTATTTGTATCTCACCCATTTATGGGAACCATATTAATAAAAAAACCAAAAGCCACCATGCCCCAGCCTGGGAACCACCACCTCTCCATAGAAAATCCTATGATGTCCGTTGGCCATACGATGAGCTCCTTCCCTCACACATCAGGGGGCAATATGTTAACCAAAAACATCCATCACTCATCTCTACATGGCATACACCACCCAAGGACACCCATATACGACTCTCATTTGACCCCATTTGAACCCCACACCCTCAAGAAGACTTAAAAAAATGAAAAAGGGCTTAAAAACCCCTAAAATAGCCTAAATAGCTCTCAAAAGGGATAAAGCCTCCAAAAAGGGACTAAAACCCCTCAAAGGAGCCTAAAACCCTAAAAAGAGCTAAATATTGTGCGGAAGGGGATAAAATCCCAAAAAAGAGGCTAAAGCCCTGACTAGGGGCTTAGAACCTTAAAAAACTATAAATAGAGGGGTGGGGGTCACTCTCAAGACATTCCTTCCTTGCATACTGTTATGTTGCCTAAGTGAGTGCCTTGATACCATTTTCATCTCAAGCCATTCACCCTCCCTCTCATCCATCCTCCCATTGAGCCATAGCTCCCCCAGTCTCAAGAGAGGTGCTTGTCCAAGCTAGGGCATGGTGGCCCATTTCCACCCATTAAAGGTATAATGTATGTTTTGTATTGTTTGTTTTAGTTTTTTCTAACCTATATTTTCTTGCAGGTTTATCACCTAACATGTTCTTTCAGGTATCCATTGTTTGTTTACAGGTTTTCTAACAAGTTGTATGCATGGTATTGGAGCTAAACCAATAACCTTGTGTGCAGAGGGGTTTCCTTGTTTCTGTTTTGCTTTCATTTCTATTTCGCTTTTCTTGCACAACCACCAAGAACCCTACCCTTCCGTCGTATAGACAGAAGGTAGCCATTCCTGCCCTATAGTAAGGGAGAAATCCCTACTACAAATAAGTAGGTGGTTGGTCTCTTAAATGTACTTAGCAAACCTGTTGTATTTTTATGCTTGTGGATAAAGTATATGTTTGAATACCGTTGAGGAACATTGAAATAGGTTCTTTATTGTATATTTATACATGATAGACCTATTATATAGCTTAGGATTAATTGTATATATTACTATTAGTACTACATAAGCCAAGTGTATTGTGGCTAGTATTACAAAAGCAATGTGTATTTTAGCTAGTACTAAGCAAAGTGTATTGTGGATAGTACTACCTGATGAGGAGTAGTGTAGCTTGGAAATCTACCTACTAGGGTGAAAGGATTGAGCCTACAGTTATTAGGTATTAATATTCAATATTTATAAAAAAACCTATGTGCTATGATAGAAAACATTGTGATGAAGTTTTACTTCATCAAATTCATGGTCATGTAAAAGGAAATTTCAGTACATAGCTATGGATGAGAATATTGCAAATTTGTGGACAATATGCTATCGGTGATGAAGTTGAGATACTTCCGAGATAAGCTTGTTATGGAAGGAAATTATTGGAAAATCAAAGAATGACTCCCTCGCTGATAGGGAGTGTTGATTGTACATCATTAGGAGTCATTCTCCAAGACTTGTGTGTTATCAAGTCTAGACATTGTGTTGTATCAATTAGTCTTATCTATATCTTGATGTATTGAGGTGGATGCATGCACTGTCATATTGCATTGTATCAATATTAGAGTCTTTTGTTGTTGCAAGACTGGTCTTATGTTGTATCAAGATTAAAGTCTTGTGTTGTTTCAAGACTGGTATTATGTTGTATCAAGAATGTGGACTTGTGTTGTATCGAGTATTGAATTGTGTTGTATCAATTCGTTTGGTTATACTATGTGATATATTTGTATTCATGTTCATTGAGTTATATAAGTCTCCTTTAGGGCTTAACCACCCCTAGAGTGAATTATTTTAGCATATAACTATATGGCCTTGGGTTATATATATGATCATCAGTATGTATGGAATAAGTATTCTAAGTATGACATGTTAAATAGATAAATGATACACATATGGACCATGCATTAATTAATTAATTAATGATAATGAGATAAATCATAGATAAAGAGAATTTGAATTTCCTATGCGAATTTATGAGTGAAATCAAGTTATAAAGCTTTAGTAAAATATGAATTCCTTAATCAATGCCTCAGTCCAAGCATTAGTTGAAATATTAGTGAATGTAATCGATTAAGTAGAGAAGAGCTTAATTTTCATCAATCAACATGTATTAGCTAAGTAAAGAGATCAATGCAAAAGTTAATAATAGAAATTGTGCATGGATGACACTAAGAGTGAAGCACTGGTGACACTTAAGTTAACATGTCAACTAAGTGATCAAAAATCAATTAATGATTGAGTTTAGTTCGCATTCAGATCAAGTTAGTTAATGTTCAGTTCAAGTAATTCGACATTCAATACAAGTTAGTTAACATTCATTTCAAGTAAGTTAACGTTCAGTTCAATTCAGTTAACATTCAGTACAAGTCAGTTAACATTTAGTTCAAGTTAGTTAACATTCAATAAAATCTAATTGAGGAAAGACAGGGAACTAATGTTTGCATTGAGGGATTTATAGTTCACTCCTCCTTGTGAATGCAATTTTTTGTTCTCTTAGTGTGTTCACTAAGCCTCCTATGTGCTACCTTTTTCATGCTAGTGTTTTCGGCTTCTTATTAATATGCTAGGCATATGGAAAGTTCAATACAACTGCATATAGTTGTTTTTGCAGGGTTTCATTGGATATCTCTTCTCTACTGATGTGGTGATATCTCTTATTGGAAAATATTCTTATGTGTTGTGAAACATTCTATGCAAATCTATCTATCATACTGAAATAATTGTTGGGTTTTTCATCCTCCGTGTTTGGAGTGTTTTCCTAGGGTATATCTTATCTCTCATGGTTGATTAAGTTATATGGATGATTTATGGAGCTGATTTATGTGGCTAATTTATTTATGATATTCAGAAGTGGCTGATATAAAGATTCATATGTGGTTGATTTATGAAATTCAATAGGTGTTGAAATTGTTTTATAAACTTTTTCAAGTTTAAGCATATTTGATTTTTTTCAAACATCAACATGTACATAGGAGGCCAATTCAATGTACATTGTTATAGAACCACTTGTAGTTTCAATTTGTGGATTTTCAAGAATCCATGATCAACATAACTGAATCGGTACAGGTTCCTACCTTGAACAACCTTGGAACTCACCTACAACCATCTCTTTTTCTTTTCCAAATCTGTAGTTGTGTCTCAACATTCAAATTATGGATTATACAGAGTCTGGAAAAGATATTCAAGAACAATGGAGGGCTCTGTGTAGGTACATTTATAGGAATTAATGATAGAATGATGGTTGATTCTAAGGGATATGACAAAATCGTGAAAATACAACTTACATATATTTTAACTATAGAAGAAAGGAATTATGATTTTTGTAAACTAACTTCTGACATATGACAAAACTATCACAAAAAGTGTAGTAAACCCAATGCTTCAATAACTACATCAGGTGACTATTCCCACCAACCCCACACATTCATTAGTCAAAAGGATCTGATTCGTTCTCTTAAATGAGATGGTATATTTTATATTAGTTATAAGGTTGAAACTTGGAAACAAATGATTTAGTCTCCGATAGGCCCCCTTTCCTTTTCCCCTTTGGTGGAATCATAACCTCTCTAGTGCTCTTTACAAAACCATTCTTGGACCATTTTATTATTTTTGTGCATAATATTTACGTATATTTTGAGTTATCATGATAATATGACCACACTGTCCAAATGAAAATATATACATGATACATGTCTAACCATTCACTAGTCGTTCCTTTTCCTTGATCTCCACAGTAGGAATCCATACTCGCATATTTACATAATTTACATAATTTTGGTTAAATACATTCCAAGTCAAAATAAGGATATTATAATCCCCTCCATGTCATGTCCCCAACCCTTACTCGAGGGAGAGGATGTGACTAACATCTAACAACCTGGGAAAACTAAGCCGCATGAACATAATATAAAAATTGCTTGAAAATAAAACATTCATAAGTATAAACAGATGCATAATGAAATGTACATGATATATACAATGGAAGCAAATCATTCATTCAACACATTCATGCATTCAACATATTCATCATAATTCCATAATAATTCAGAAGAAATCACAGTTGTAGAACTTAAATACACAGGAATACTTATCTTTGAAAGAAGCTCATCCCGCAACTAGCTATATCGCTACAACATTCCAACCAACCATAGGCCAATGTGCTCTTTAATCTCTCAGCAACACTGCCACCCCCAAGCTAGGCATGATATTCCCCAAGGAATAAGGAACACTAGCAGACTTCACCCATTACCAAGGATACGATTTAAAACTCAGTCAAGCCAACACAGTTGGGTTTATCAAACTTACATAAGTAGTGGTTTAGACTTATCCAAATTGACACGAGACAAAACCAAGCCAGCAGATGGGTTTTATCAGGTTACCATCCAAGCCATCCTTTCAGTGTGGTTTATTAGGCTATCAAGGAGGTGGAAATACTGACTACTGAGCTAGTGAGCTCAACCCCAGAGCTATGATCACCCACACCAGATTTGGCCTAACTTCTAAACAATTATACACCCAAAAAAAGGAAGCATTCCCTTATCTTATACACAATCCCTTAGGCCATACCTTCCCTTCCAGTGCTGTTCAGGGCATGCAAAGAAGAAAACCAACCTTCTAGATTGGTCTGTGAGGTTCTTTCACACACTAGGTTTATCAAGCAAGTCTAGACTCTATTTCCATTCCTTCAATAAATTCAAATGCCAAACATGGATGCACACACAGTGATATCGGTCCTGGGATTTATCAAAACGTAACAAATGCCAGGGATTACATACACACAGAAAAATTTACAAATTTCTGAACATTGTCGGTGCCAGACCGATTGCTGCAAAAATGCCAAAATGAAAATATTGTCGGTCTTCCGATTCAAAGACACCAAATCAGATTCAGGGAAATCGTATTCAAGAAAACAACTAGCAGACAGGGGAAAATGTGAGAGAGAACAAAATTGTTGAACATGGGAAAAACCATAACACAAAATCCAAAAAGATGAAGGACTCAGATAGCCAAACAAGGGAAATTCCAGAAAGGTTCAGAATTAGAATCGTTTTTTCTTGTTGGATCCTACGTGAATGCCCAATTGGGTTTCCAAAAACATTTTTTTCAATCTAAATCATGAGGGAAGGTGAAACATTTCTACATGAGGGAAAAATGGACATTTTTGGTGTTTTCTTGCCCATGAAATTCAAAATTTTTTTTTCCCAAAGTGGGGCTCTACCCAATTCAAATTCCCCCACTCTTTCAATCCCCCACTCCCTTATCCTTAGGAAAAATCATTCCCTCATCTCATTTAGTTGCGTTGACATAGCCGGTTGTGGGTTTTAATTAAAAATCGCAATTTAACATGATGTCCATCTTTTCAATGTTTAGCTAGCATAAAAAAATACCATCGGCCCAACTTTAATTGTTGAAACATAAATACTAAATCGATGGTGGGTCTTTTTCCTAGCTCCACACCATGGTTATTTACATCATTTATTTAAATGCAACCGGGTCAAAACTGGGATGTTACACTCCATCCTCGTTGTTTTCTCAAAATTAGAACAAAAATGGGGATTCCTTTCTCATTGAATCCTCCAATTCCCACGTAGCCTCATAGGTACCGAAGTGCTTCCATTGCACCTT
The DNA here is from genome assembly GCA_001517045.1 of Pseudotsuga menziesii. Taxonomy (NCBI): domain Eukaryota; kingdom Viridiplantae; phylum Streptophyta; class Pinopsida; order Pinales; family Pinaceae; genus Pseudotsuga; species Pseudotsuga menziesii. The sequence goes on along the minus strand of LPNX010338681.1, from coordinate 159,101 downwards.
TAACTATTTGATGGATCGGTTCTAGAGCAATGTTACCTTCATGTCTAGGATGCATAGTGGCTCGGTTTGGAAATCCCCCTCGAGTTCCACCTATATCATATCCCAATAAATCACATGGTTGGGATCATGTACATTTTTCTTAATAAAATAAACATGAAAAACATTATCAACTCTAGTGTTAGAAGACAACACAATTCTATATGAAACTAAGCATATCCTCTCATGAAATTCAAATGGCCAACAATATCTTGGTGATATATTGGCACAATTTCCAAGCTTCAACAAAATCTTCCTTTGCCCCACTTTCAAGTAAACATAATCCCCATCATGAAACTCTATATGCACTCAATTATTATCTCCATAGCTAGTATGTCTATCTTGGGTTGTCTTTAAATTATTCCTAATCTTTATAACCTTTTATTCAATTTTCTAAAGAAATTTTGTCCCAAGTACAATTATGTTCATGGGATTATCCCAAGTAAGTTGTTTTCTACACTCTCTTCCATACAAATATTCATATAGACACATTCCCAACGTTTCTTATTTCTCATTGTTATATGCAAACCCCACAAAGTGTAGATACTCTTACCACTTAGATGGTTTTTCCATCACGTACACGTGTACCATGTGTTCAAGCACTTGATTTACTCTTTATGTATTTTCATCTCTTTGAGGATGTTATAAATTACTAAAGTTCAACTGTGTACCAAAATCTACCAAAATACTTGTCTAGAAATTTGAGGTAAGTTTGGTATCCCTGTCTGAAATTATTGCCTTAGGAAAACCATGCAACCTAAAAAATTCCTTCATGAAAATATTTACAATGACATCCATTTTATATGTAGATTTAACTAGTACAAAGTGTGCTATCTTTGATAATTTATCCACCACAACTGTGATGGAATCATGTTGCATAACAATCATTGAAAGCACTGTAATAAAATCCATGGACATTAATTCCCATTTCCATTCTGGAATATGAAAAATGATGCAATAAACCTATTGGGTGTCGATGCTCAACCTTCACTTGCTAACATTTCATACACTTAGAAATATACTCAGCAATGTCGTTTTTCGTTCTCGACCAAAAATATTGTCTTTTGGTTGTAGAAATTGTTTTCTAGTCTCCTGGAAGACCATAATATCGAATTTTATGGATTTCATCCAATTCTTCCAAGAAGTGAGCTAAATTCTATATGATTTTCACCTTCTCCTAGGAGTTTGGTTGAAATCCAACAACACAATTTGTTGTTGAAATTGCGGTTTTCATTGTTGAAATTGCAATTTTGATTGTAGAAATGGATTCAACACCCTTGACTACCCTTAGGGAACCTCAAATATGCATTCCAACAATTTCAACTTCCATTTCAACCATTTTTGTCTAATTTCAGTTTGAAAATTCACGGAATTATGGGTGTAAATCATCTATACTTTAGCTTACACCTTCTTCTCAAGTATGCAATATTTGGAATATAAATTTTGTTTTTATAAATAATAATTTTGTCATCTTCCAAATGATAACTTCCATACCTCTTCTCTAAAATTTGTTGTTGTAATTTTCCTTTTACTTGCAGATACAATTCATCTTTAGCGATATAGTTAACAATCAACTGCCTCAAAACTTATTGGTAGGTACTAATGGTTTCCACATAATTGTTTCCGCATACATTGAATGTACTTTTCTGCTGAGTGCATCAACCACTTTATTTTCTTTCCCCTTTATGCATTTGATATTGAAATAAAATTCACATAAAATTTTCAACCATCCATCTTGCCTTGCATTTAATTTTGGATGCTCAAACAAATATTTCAGGCCATAGTGATTTGTCCTTAACTCAAATTTTATACCCAATAAGTAGTGTCTCTACACTTTCAAAGCCTGTACTATGAATGCAAGTTACAAACTATGGATATCATAATTATTTTCATCTCCTTCAATTTCTTAGACTCATAGCATACAGCATGATTATCTTGCATCAGAACTCCTCCAATTCTCTCTTTACATGCATATGTACACACCATAAAATCATTTTCTAGGTTTGCAATTTTTCATAATTGGAGCACTTATAAGAAGCTTCTTCAATAGTTTGAAGCTTTCTTCACATTTTAGTGTCCACTCAAATTTTATCCCCTTCTTTTGCAAAGAAGTGAATGGGTGGACAACCTTGGAGATTCCTTTAATGAACCTTCTGTAGTAACCATTAATACCCATAAAATATCTCACATCTATCACATTCCTTGGAGTTGGCCAACTCATGAGGGATTCAATCATTTCTAGATCAATTGATATTCCTTCCTTTGAAATAATGTGACCCAAATAATGAATTTTATTTTTACAAAAATCACATGTTCTTATCTTTGCATACAAATTATTCCCCCTTAGAAATTGCAAATCTAATATCAAACGTTTTTCATGTTCCTCTTCATTCTTATAATTAATAAGAATGTCATCTAGACAAACAAGAACAAAGTTTTCAAAATAAAAACTTTAAACACTATTCAGAAGACACATGAATGTTTTTGGTGCACTGGTGAGACCAAATGGCACCACCACAAACTCAGTTGCCATACCTTGTTCTAAATGTTGTCTTGTAAATATCTTCTTCATTGATTATCACTTGAGTCTAATTATGCCTCAAGTCAATTTTTGCAAGTATCTCCGTCCGTCTCCTTTTATAAACAAAATCATCAATTGGGGCAAGGGGAAACGGGTACTTGTTCTTCACTATCACTTTATTCAACTGCATGTAATCAATACATCACCTAATTGTTCCATCTTTCTTTTTCACAAACAAGATACTTTCTCCCCATGGAGACACACTTGGACAAATGTACTTCTTATCCAACAATTCTTACAATTGCATTTTCATCTCCAATCATTTTGGTGTACTCATTCCATAAGATGTCTTGGGAATTGGTGCAGCTCTTGGCATGACATCAATTGTTAAATCAATGTCACTCTTTGGAGGAAGTCCTGGAATTTCACTGGGAAACAAATCCTTGAATTCTTGTAGCACATGGCAGTCCTCCAACGTGGGAATTTCATTTTATGTTTTATCCAAAACATGGGCTACATACAATTCCCAACATTTTCTACATAATTTCTTTAGTCACATGGCTGAAATATGCCTAATATAAATTAATTTTGGAATTCCCTTCACTACCCTTGGGTTTCCTTCTTCATCAATGCATTCAAAATTCTTATTGTAGAAATCACATTTAACTCTATGTGCTTCCAACCAATCCATTCCAATGAGAATGTCATAGGAATCAAGTGGAAAAATATTCATATTTTCACAAGCGAATAGTCCATCCATTTTTAGTGGACATTTCTCCACAATTTCAATCATTTTTCTCTTAGTTACAGTGGCTACTTGGTCAAACCATGATTTACTATGCTTTGGTTTATTAAAAGCACAAATATCAACAATTTTAGCAGTAATATAACTATGAGTAGATCTAGGGTCAATCAAAATATAAATAGATTTTTTAGAAATGTTACCATCATATGCAACAATAATTGATTGATGGTCTGCTTAGCAATCCTCTAGTGCTACATAGATTCTAGTGACAGTCTTTGCCACTTGACCCACAGTTTCAACTTTTTGGATTTTGTGAACTTTATTTGCACTCTTATTCTGATGTGGATAGTTTATAATCATATGGTCTTGTACAAATCCCCAACATTCAAGTGGATCTCTTGGCATGCGTCCCATCATCCTAGCTGGATTAGTCACACCATGTGGTGGATTCTTTGGTTGATTTATGAATTAACGAGGCTTGAACATTTCTTCCTTTAGTAAAAATTCTCATTTTTATTTGTCCTTCCATTCCTTAATAAATTATGGTTTGTTTTTTTTTGATCATAACAATACTTGGCCTTTCTTATGGCCTCATCTAGAGTTCAAGGTTCATCAAACCCAATTCTATCTCTATATGACTGAGGTATCCCACTTAGGAATCGATGAATTTTTTACTCTGTTATCCCTGATATACTTGAAATACCTCAATAACTACAAGAACTTGTTTACATATTCTTCCATATCCACTTGTCCCAATTTCAATTAATGCAACTCTTTGATTTTTCCATCATAGTACTTATCCGAGAGGTACTTTTCTGTGAAGTAGTTCTTGAAATACTTCCACCCACTCTTCCTTTCATTGATATTCTTCACTTTCCTAAGGTGATACCAACATAAAGATGTTATTCCATTTAGATTGAATAAAACCACCTTTTCCTTCATATTTCCTGAGTAGTCTTGGACTTGGAAATACTTCCTCATTCTAAGAAGCCAAGCCTCAGTTTCTTGGCCATATTTTACCTCAATCAAAAGTAGAAGGTTTCACCTTCTTAAATTATCCATGTGAGCTATTCTTGAAATACCTCTTCCTCTTATTCCTATGAGATGAAGAGCTTGAAACTTTAATGGTTTTTTTAGAGCTAGTGGACACACTATAAGAGATTCCTAGAGTATATGTTCTATCTACAGAATTCATTCTTGAACTATGGGACCTCTTATGGAAATTATTCCTTCAACTACTCCCACTTTTTTCCTAATTTTTTTAGTTCTACAAATGCACTAGTACCAAATGAGAAATTACTGACTAAAAAATGACTAAAATTTGCATATAAATGACTATTTTTGAGTCGGTGATTAATATTAGCTAATTTGCAGTATCTTATAAATTGACTAACTTAGTTGTATTTATTTTAGTAATTTTGTTCTTCTTAAATTATACATGTGAGTTATTATTGGAATACCTCTTCCTCATATTCCTATGAGATGAAGAGCTTGAACCTTTAATGGATTTTTTAGAGTCAGATGACTCACTATAAGATATTTCTGGAGTATATGTTCTATCTCTAGAGTTCCTTATTGAACTGTGAGACCTCTTGTGGGAATTATTCCTTGAACTACTCTCTTTTTTCCTGATTTTCTGAGTTCTGCCCATGCACTAGTACAAAATAAGAAATTAGTCACTAAAAATTGCATATAAATGACTATTTTTGAGTCGGTGACTAATATTAGCTAATTTACAGTATCTTATAGCTTGACTAACTTGGTCTTATTTATTTTAGTTATTAATAGTTTCATTATTTAGTCGTATATTTGGCCGTTGATTTAGTCATTGATTGTGGCAATTAATGACTATAAATCAACGACCAAATATACAACTAAATAAGAAAACTATTAATTACTAAAATAGATACGAGTAAGTTAGTGAGCTATAAGATACTGTGAACTAGCTACTATTAGTCATTTATATGTGAATTTTAGTCTTTTATTCACAAATTTATCATTTTTAGTAGTCATTTGTCTCTATTTAGTAGTTTCATAGTCATTATATAAATGACTAATTTAGTACTTTTAGATCATTTCATTTTACTTAATTATTAATCAATACAAACGATGAATTTAGTTGTTTATTCATTTTGTGTGTGTTCATTATTAAGCAATATAAATGAATATGGTATTGTGATTAAATTTTAAAAAAATCATACAATATTAATCCTCATCAAATATTAATACACCTGAATCATGCAAATTTGCATTAGTTAATTACTACATTAAATAATATCAAGTACAAACATATAAAATTTCAACAATGTAAATTGTATTTTATGAAATGTCAAAGTATATATAAGTTTCCAACCGAATATCCACTAATGGAATATTACGGGTCTATGAAAAAAAATGTCTCCATACTTTACATGAAAAGCATTTTCATCATTTATATTTCAAAATATTACATTGGCCACTAAATGAAACCCTGACAATTCCCACAAAAATCTAATAACTCCCTTATTCTCATTTAACCAACACCCACTATGCTCTCGCACATCTTGTTTCCTAACATGTTTCCTCTATTTTTCTTGAAGTCCTTGCTTCTTCCTATGTAGAAGCCATCTTCTGAATCTATGATTTGGGACATGAGAGTTTCCATCCTCCGGAAATTTGACATTGGAAAGGTCAAGATACAATGTATAAGATATTGAATTAAAGAATGTTGAAAATGAACTACTGCCAGTACCAAAACTTTTTCATGAAGGAGATAGACAAAAAAATTGTCCATTCCTAATACAACAACAATAAAAAAAAATAAAAAAATAAAAGGAATTCACAGTTAGCTCAGAAAATGTCTTCTTGTAGTGGTTGGTCCTGGGAATGCATCATAATCTAGGATTCCTAATTCATTTTATTATTTTTGCAGATTGTATTTCTTTATTGACATATGAATTTTAGAAAGAAAACTATGATTTCGATTCATACTCTGATTATTTTCCAGCTCCTTGTCATGTGTGTATGCATTTTCATTTTGTGTAGTTTGGGAACATGGTCAAATTTTATGCTCACGCCTACGGAATTCAACACGAGGTCCAACAATTTTATTTTCCTCTAGAAAAGCACATATTTGATTATTTATAGAATAAAAACATTACATTTAGCATATGATTTCTAACATCTCAAACTTGTTGAAGCAATTACCAGCCCCAGGGCCAACATTCGTTCAATTCTAATTGAAAGGTTAGAGGTATGCATGCACTCAAATTTTTCGTACACGGAGATAAAGTTACATTTATGTTCTTTTCATAAAACATAAAATATTGTAAATTGCCATCTTAATGAGCTCAAGAAAAATAATTATACTTGAAAATTTTCTATCTCAATATCATTGCACAAATAAGACCTTAATTAAAACCAACTATAGTAATGCATTACAAACTCTAACACGAGCTAAATCACTAATGTTGTCTGAATCTCAAAATTAGTAACCATGCCCATTCCTCTAATTAAAGCATCTATCTAGTGTGCATTGTATATCCATAAGATATAGAAACTCAACAAAAGCATAACAATGAATCCCATACCAGTTACACAAGAGACAAATTTGTAGTGGGAAACCCAAGAACCAATATTAGAACACATTCTAAAGTCATTCTGTGTATTGCCCATAACTTCCCATCATGGCAGATCCCAGACAATAACATGCACTTGAGGTGCTCTTCCTATCTGAGATACTTCCAACCCAATCTGCATCTATATAACCATACAGTCTATAGTCATGATATCCATCATAGTATAGTCCAAATTCTATCATACCTTTCAGGTACCTCATCACATGCTTTGCAACTATCATGTGAACATGTCTAGGTTTAACTAGATACCGATTCAAGGTGTTCATAGCAAAGAATATATCTGGCCTGGTATTCGTTAGATACATCAATGAAAAAATAGTTTGTCTATACTGATTCATATCCTCTAACCGTGATGATTCATCGGACAACAACTTCAGGTTGGTATCCATGGGTGTGGCCATTGTTGATGTATTTGTAACTTAGGAATGTATTCACTTGTATATTTCTTATTGTATTTCATTGTACCTCAATGGAAATATTTGTTCCTTCGATCAGGAGAGTCATTAATATAATAAATTTATGTAAATTCATTGAGGTTAAAACTTTGTTGTAAGTCGGGGAAATAGTCCCCACATTTGAGTTGTATTAGACTTAATAGACTCTCCTAGACAAGTCGGCCCTATAGAGTAAATGTCAAGTAGAAAAAAAGTATAAATAGAAAGTGAGACTCTCTATTTGGAACACACACACACTCAATCAACAATAGTGCATGAGTGAGAGAGGAGTATCTCTCAAAAGTGAGAGAGAGAACAGCTGTCGAGGATCATGTTTGTAACTTTGGGTTTTACTCTTTCTATTGGTGCTCATCCTAACTTTGAGGAAGTTGCGGGGTTTTCTCCTTTATGGTTTCCCCGAAAAAAAATATTTGTGTCTGTTCTCTCTCTTGATTATTGTTGTGCATTTTATTCTTTTAGATAAGATCCTAGATCATATTGATTAAATGATAAAAATATAACATGGTATCAGAGCCTCTTTGAAAGAAGGCACTGTGAAGCTGCGGGAACTAGGGCTTCCTAGTTGAAGGTGTTATCTCCATAGATAATCAAGAAATGAGGGATATGATAAATTAGCTTGCTAGGGCACATCTGTTGGTGGTAGCAGTTTCTGAATCAAAGAGTTTTAACTGTGCATCCGAAATATAGGTACAATGGAAGCTAATGGAAATTAGGATTTCATGCCTGAAAACCCTATAATACTGAATTTAGTAAAATATAACTTTCATTGTATAGTAATATTTGAGAAGGCTCAAAAGATGAAACTGTTACAAGACAAAGAGAATTTGGTTTTGTACACTGGGTAAACATTTCAGCCTCATATTTTCTATACTTCAGGAGATGTGGTTCCTCCAAATCAAGGTTCCAGCCTCCTCCAAAATACAATCATAAACAAGTGTCCTAGGTAAATTTTCTATATCTAGGGCTAGGAAGCTCCAAACGAAATTTCAAAAGATGTTCCAGGTAGGGCAGAAGCGTTAGTTTTTGTGGTACATTTTTCAGATCCAGAATGTGAAATAGTGACATGTGGCAGTCCGTACAAGTTTTCTATGCTGAACAGTCCCCTAACCAGTCACCTTGGGAAACTCAGCATAATTCCCACTTGGATAATCCATGTATGCTCTAACCTATCGGGTTGGAAAGAATACTAATCAAGCTATCATAGTAAAAATTTTCATACTTTAACTATCTAAAACATCAAAGATACAACAGAAGCAATATCAGTCATATCTGCAGAAGAAATTGGAAAACTAGGGCTTCCTATTCCAGGAGATTCCCTCTATTGTTTTTAGAAAAGGAGTACATTGGAAAACTCTCCTTGAAGAATCCCATTTTTCTATCCAATCAGAAGTTTGAAATTCCAAGCTTTGAAAATTAGGGTTTCTCTAACAAACCCTAGATCAGCTAGCTCTAGAACCAGGACGGACACCTCAAATCGATAAGATCTAAAAATTTTCTATTTACATTTTAGGTTCTCATTTCAAAATGACTAATCACACCAGCTTGGTGAAGCTAACAAATTCCAAGTATGGAATTATAGGAACTCCGTGATCCTTGAAGAAATTGACTTCGACCAATATTTCAGTAAGGAATTTTTAAGAGCTAGAGAGAGATGAGGCTAAGGATAGAGCTAAGATAATCGTTACATATTCTATTAAAGATCATCTCATCCCTCATGTGTCATCCTTGAATACACCAAAATGAATTGTTCAATTCTACAACGAAGCAATCGAAGAAGAATGAGATATTGTTATAACCACCTTGAATTGCCTCCCAGGATCATGGGATTCATTCATTGGAGGAATGTGTGCTAGAATGAAGTGATTACCTTCAACAAAATATGGGAAGAGTGCACACAAGAAGAAGGTCGAGTCATAATAAGAGAAGAGAATATGGGAGAAACTGAATATCAAGATCTCACGACTCAAAGAAGATCCCTCAAGAAATGAGGAATATGAAGGACTCAATTCTTAAAGAATATCTTATCATTCTTAGCATTTGGATAAGAAATGATGCTGTTATGAATGAAGAAGATGATGAAGCTGAAGGCTCAAGAAGGATTCTACCCATGAAACAAATAAAGATAAGTATTCAATTGTCATTTCATGATATTTTTTCTTTATGCATTTGTTTATATTCATTTGATGTGTTATGCATGTTTGAGTATTTTAATTTATACTATTGAGTTGCAAATGATGGGTAAGAAGTCAATGATGTTGTAATACATTCCATTCGTACTTATCTATATTGAAACCTCTTTTCTGGAATATTAGGATTAGTCAACACTCTTAATAACATTAGGGTAGAATGCATCTAAAAGTTATTGTATGTATACATGATATGGATGAATGTTGTAGCATTGGATAAAATAGTCGCATGGATATGTGACATATATTTGTCACTACTAATATGATTTTGGAAATTATGATATGTTTCTAATCATGAAAATGAACTTGACTTGTAGATCATGCCAAAGAACAAGTAATGATAGTTCAAAAGAAGAACTTGAAGCTTCCCAGGTCAAAGACACCATAGTGAAAGAAAAAGCTTCATAAGAATATAAAGAGAATGGTAGATCGACCTCGAGAGATAAATACCACCTTGGGAAAAATAAATAATCCAAAATGAAGAATAGTATGATGGGACTTCAAGAGGCCTCAGACACACTCTAGTTATGTGATACTAATGAGCGACATCATTGATGCAGATCCTTCTAGCTATGAAGAAGTAAACAAGAAGAAAGGGAAGGAGACTATGATCAAAGAGTACCAGTTCAAAAACATTGATGTCTAAGGGAAGTTCGTAGTGTCTTGCATATGGATCTACAAGATCCAACATGTATTAGATGAAAACATCGTGGGATACAAGGCAAGCAAGAAGGTATAGACTACAAAGAGACATTTGCACTAGTGACGAGTCAAGTATATGTAAAGAAGCCACCGGGAGTTCAGACACATGACTGGTAGACTCATGTGTGATAATTAAAGAAGGCCTTGTGCTAGCTGAAAAGGAACCCATGGGATACAAAATACAGTTACATAAGGAGCTTGAATATCACCTAGATTAATGAATATATAAACCTTTTCTACAAGGTTGAATATGAAAGCCTATATACGATGACAATCTCACAGATGGGTGAGAGAAGAACTTTTCAACAAAGTTCAAGATCGAGCATATTGGTACTTCCAGTGACCTTATATGGATACATAGAATATTAGTAGTAGAGGAAGCTACTTGTCACTCCATTATAGAATGTTTCAATACATAGAGTATGAAAAGCTGAGGGAGATTGATGCTCTACTTTAGAGGGAGTGACTGTAGAATATCCTTAGGTTTCACATGGTATGCTAGGATGGACAACTTACTGATAGCTCTAGGATTTCCTAAGAGTAAACTGGATTCTAACCTTTACTTTGAGGATGAATGGAAACTACTAGTGATGCTCTTGTTATATTTCGATGACCTATTCGTGACAGGGAAAGAGAAACTCATTAAAGTTACAAGAAGTAGACTTTCTTCCAAGTTCGAGATGAAGGACTTCGGTATGATTCACTAATATCTAGGCATGGAGGTGTGGCATAGTACAGATGGAATTTTCCTTGGACTAGGGAAGTATGTAGTGGATATCCTAAAGAGGTTAGGGATGATGGATTGCAAGGCCATGGCCACAGCTATGGCATCGAACACGAAGCTATTGAGTGATGCTTCATCTGAGTAAGTTGATTCCATGATGTACCATGAAATGATTGGGTCGTTGATGTACATAATGAATACGAGATCAAATATTTGCTTTGTTGTGAACACATTGAGCTAGTTCCCGATGGATCCAAGACATGTTCACCTGATTGCTGCAAATCATATTCTGAGGTACCTGAAGGGTACATTTGATTACGGGATCAAGTATGAAGTGAATCAGAAGATTAACCTGGAGGGTTATGTGCATTCATATTGGGCACCCATGCCATTGATAGGAAGATAAATTTGGGTTGTTGCTTCAGTATGGGATCAAGTGTGATATCTTGGTTTAGTAGGAAGCAGTCATGCATGGCACTGAGTATAGCCGAGGAAAAATATGTTTCCACTTGCTCATCTATTTGTGAGGTAGTATGTTTCTTTTTAAAACTTCTATTTTATTTGATTGATATGACTTGAATTTTTTTGTATGATACAGAGAAGAGCAATGAAGCTCCAACATGTGATACAGATTGAGATCTCTTGAAAGAGGGAGTGATGATTTATATCATAGCAGGTGATACAAGTTGTCTGAGCATAAAATATCGGTGAAGCTTGTAGGTTTCTCAGACGTAATCATCCCTGCAGGTTTTTCTCGGATGTAATCAATCCTAGATAATCTCGTAGGTTATCCTTGGAAATAATCATCCCTTATGTGATTCTATGCTAGAAATGGCCAGAGTGAAGTTCAATTACTTCATAGAGAATCTTGGTGTTCTTCAAATCAAGGTTCCCTCCAAAGGGAAGTGATGAGTCTGGAAGACACACATACACATGAGCCTTTCTGACATGGTGGCAGGTTGGGCCTTCCATGGTTGGATGTAAGTGCATAGCATTTATGACATGGTGGTAGGTTGGACCTCCCATGGCCAGATGTAAGTGTAGAGCCTTTCTGACATGGAGGAAGGCTGGGCCTCCCATGGTTGGATGTAAGTGCAAATCCTTTCCAACATGGTGGCAAGCTTGGCCTCCCATGGTCGGATGTAAGTGAAGATCCTTTTCGACATGGTGGCAGGTTGGGCCTCCCATGGTCATATGTATGTGCAGAGCCTTTCCAATATGGTGGTAGGATGGGCCTCCCATCATCGGATGTAAGAGCAGAGCCTTTTCGACATGATGGCAAGCTGGGAATCCCATGGTAGGATGTAGGTGCAGATCAGAAGAGGATTCTAACATGTCCATGGCCACAAAACTAGACAAATCAGAAGAGGATTCTAACATTATAAACTCAAGCAACATTTCTGCAAGGAAAGTGAAATGAGTGATGGGAAATATTGATAGAATTGTGTATGCAAATAGTGAGAGTTCACTTGAAGATATTTTTACTTGTGCTATGTGCATCCATTTCCTTTCCATGTTTTGGTTAATTTCCATCCCATTCAAATTACATCAGTGGAAGGTTCTATACGTGTGAGGTTTACATCGAAAACTATTGATGTCAGTACAAAAAAAGATGTAGATTCCATGCAAAATATGACATCTCACAATTGGATTCCTTATCATTTCAAAAAATTCTTGAATATAGAATTGTAGCTAGTGCAAGATGGTAGTGTGAGAACTAAAATTTGTGATCATTTTTTTAAGATATTACAAGCTTCAATGTCTTCACTATCTTACTGTCATGATCCTTCATTGAGAGAAGAATACCATGAAATTTTCTCTACAGTACAAGATATACTTGATGTAAGTTCTGTAGAATGTTTCTATATTTTTGTGGTATACTTCTCTATAATTTTGGTTGGGTCATTACTCATTCAACAACTCAAATTATCTTATCAGAAATTGAAATAAAGTTGGCATGGCTTGTGAGTTGCATTGTCCAATTGGAAAAGGAGTATATTTTCCTTGGATTTGTAGATCATGCCGTATTTCTTGAAACAAATGAAATTATTTGTATTATTAAGAAATGGAGGTCCATGAAATCAATACTTTCTAAATTGTTTTTGTTCACAAGATCAGGTATGAATTCCAAGTAAAATTTTAAATCCATAAAAAATTAAGAGACATTGGAGAAAATGGGATGATAAAAAGTAGAATAGAAATTCATAGACACAAATTTAGAAATAGAAAGGTATATTAAAAGAAAAGAGTAAATATGGAAAGAGAAAAATATTATAGAGGTAGTTAGTCACATGTAATAAAAAACAAGATAAGTTAAGATAAGATAATTTTATTAATGTTAGACAAATGACCACTGAAATAGGTTAAAGGGACTACTCATCACAATTATTTCAATATAAAGTGGGAGTGTTAAAGCTTATCCTATAAAAAAACAAGAACTAGGCTCCAGGATGGGAGGTCACTCAGGGATAACATTTATTGGGAATACTTGTTATTGTGAGAGCTATCAATTGCAACGAACTAATGATTAAAAAAACATTACTGAAAAATAACCAAACCTTGCCAATTGACATGCCCTGTATGTACAAGATGACCTGATCATCTTAAATGCTACCTATATTTCTAATGTGTTAAGTTTGACATAAAAGATAAAAATAACTTCTTGATACAACTAAATTAAATGTCAAAGAGTTATATTTAATAGAAATCATCTTATCAGTAGCATCTACATATTTTTTTGAACCCTAACCATTTATGTGCTTAAATATTACTAATAACATTATGTTAATACGATCGTGTATAGCATGTTGTGGTATTTTTTCCATATTTGTACACATCAAGAGATACTCTTTGTTTTCATCAAAGTTAACCACTTATAAAAAAATCTGATGTAAATCATGGTCTAGTAAGTTAGTAACTGTTGTGTGCCAGAAATGCCCTTTTTTTCTAATCATATTTATCCCCTTTTCCGTGATTTTTCCTCTTATTTATAACCAAGTAGTTACCTTTTCCAAATAAAAAGCCTAGATTTCCAAGGTATAAATCATTATCACTTTTTTTCATTAATGCTCTATTTTGCTTATGATTATGAACTTTACATTTGATTTGCACTACATCGTTATTGGTTTTATAAGAAAATTTCAGAATCTATAGTTGTTCTAAGTGTAACAACTCGTTGGACTCAGGAGATAAGTAATGTATGGTGTTAGTTTTTTTTTTATGATCCTATCGAAGCCATTGAGTAGATAATATTAGATGTTCTTTCACGAAGCTAGCTGAAATTGCCTGAGCGTCTTTCTTCATCAGTTGGAAAATGTTCATCCTTTGAATAGTTCAGATTAAAAGTTCATTCATGATTATGAACTAATTTCATGTAATATAATTATAGTTGTAACTATTTTTGTTGGATTATGTATCCTGAAGATCATAGATCTTCATGGCTTCTCGATATTAGTGGATTTGAACTACTTCATCACTGTATAAGTAGGAATAGGAAATTGGCACTAGGGGTTGCCATTATTGTAAAACGGTATAGCTCAAGGACACTTTAACTTTACTTTGATCATTTTAATAAAGGAGAAACAATTCTCAATATCTTTGTGGTGTAAATTTCATTAAGCCTTTAGTAACATCTCTATTTGAAGGTCAGGTCTCTCCTTCTTACAAAGTTATTGGTATTAGTAGATGCTGTAGATTTGCTTACTTTGGTTTGGTGTGGAATTGTAGTTAGATGCATTAGTAGATGGTTGCGACACTATTTCTTAGATAATTGCATTGTTATAGTTTTTTTTGGTTTGCTTCAACAGAGTGGTGTGAATAGTGAATGTGTAGAATAATTCATTTCTTTATGCAAAGTGTGCTAATTAAGTATAGCTGTTACAGTCACACTGATCTCCTGCGTAGTGTTGTCATTTATCTTCCTTAGAATTTATTGAATTAGATAGATCATTATATTTATGAATTAGTAGTTTTTTGATGGTTTGTGATTGTCTTGATTTGTTAATTTAGGATTTAACTTCTGCAAAAACAATTCTAGATTAATTCATTCTTAGATTAGAAGTCGCAGGATTGATATTGTAGGAATCATAAATCCTTTGAATTCTTAGATATATAATTAATATTGGTTTTTATAGGGAGTTCAGTTGACTGATCATTTATTAGAATTTAATTATTTGCATTTTATTAATCAGTTACTGAAGTGTTTATGCATAAAAAAAATTTACTTACCTTTGAAAAAAATGGACTTCCCCAGATTGACAATTTATATTGAGAACTCTAGTTGTTATGAGAATTAATGAGTAAATAGAGTGACCAGCATTTTGGCGCCGTTGTCGGGGAAGGTAATTGGTAGACATAGATAGTAGTTGATTGGTTCAATTTCTTTAGCAATTATAATTTTTTGGGTTTGTAGGGACAATAAGACGTAGTGAAGAGATGGGCATCCTTCAGCATAATGAATGGGGTTCTTACCCCGAGAATCAGGTATGATTATTAAGTTTGCATTAATACAAGAATAACTCAATGGGAAGCCCCCAAAAGCACTAACTTCGAGGGTGGAAGAGGTTGTGGCTATAACCCAAACCTAGGAATATAGAAATTCATTGATGAACTAATTGCTAGGGTTGATTCTTCTACTGAAGCCCTATATCAAATACCATATTCTATAAGGAGAAGCTATGTTCCTCCTAGGCTGGATTAATTAGTATCAACTATGGAGAGAGCAGTAGGAGATGTGACCCCATCTGGTAGCCCTACCAAGCAAACTCTAGAGGATAGGGGAAGTTGTGTGGTGGAATGTGGACCAGAGGTGGTTTATCGAATCAATGGGAAGGAGGTTACTAAAGAGGAGTAGTTGCATATTGTACAGGATTTTGAATATCATAAGAAGCAAGAAAAGTGAGAGGAAGAGGAAATCATGAATAACGAACGTCGTCATTATGACCCTGGATAAGTAGTAGGGGACAATGATAAGGATAATGGCAACATTCAGCATGAGGAGATAGTTGCTACACTTCAGTTCCCTATTCGGTAGACAACTAGACATGCCCCTATGAAAAATATTTCCCCTTCAGTACTACTGAATTTCCATGGTAAGTCTACTAAGGATCCAGATGAATTCTTTTTTCAAATTCGATATTCTCTATCGAATCTATGACTATATCTCTAGTGAGTAGAAATTGAAATTATTTCCTACCACCTTGAAAGGTAATTCCTTAAGATGGTTTATGAGTTTGGGTGGTGAAACTGTTACAACATGGTATAAGATGAAACAGGTAGTTCTTGTGAAGTACCAAGAATATTAAAGAACAAAGGATAAGAGAGAGGAACCATTTTAGATGGTGCATAAAGGTGATCAAAGTTTGGAGGATTTTGTAGAGAGGCTCCTATATAATGTGCCTAGATCAGTCCATACCAGTATTGGGAGGGATGTACTCAAAATGATTTTGCTGCGATGGATAAGAGAATACTTCCTTGATATGCTTAATATATTAGGGAAGGGATACATCTCTAAGGAATATTTTGATCATATTGTGGACCTATGTCGAAGATACTCCAGAGGGTCTTCCAAAACTAGTACAAGGGAACCAAACTTCTTTACACAAGAAAAAAATTCAAGTAGTGGAGGGGATACTCGAGAAAACATAGGTAATCTTCTGAAAAAAAATTAAAACTGATACGATGAGTTCCATTTCCTCGTAGTTGGATGTCATGAGCACAAAGAGGAAACAAGCAGCCAAAGGTTGTTGATGTATTTGTAACTTCATAATGTATCCATCTATGTATCTTATGTATTGTAACCCAATGTTTATTATAGGATGTATCTATAATGTAATTGAGTCATGTTATCATGCCCTGATGTTCCGATCAGGAGGATCAATAATGTAAAAAATTCATTTCAATTCATTGTGGGTAACCCTCTGATTGTCTAAGGGTTAAAGCCTCACAGTTCTTGGGCAGTAAGGTTATTAGACTCTCCTAGTAGAGGTCGACCCTAGTAGCATTTTATTCATGTGAGGATTAGTATAAATAGAGAGCTGGACTCTCTATTTAACACACAACTCATACACACTCAAGTGTAGTGCATAGTTGAGGAAGGAGAAGGAACTGGGGCTAGACAAGAAGAAGGTTACTGCTGTCAGGAGATCACTTATTGTTTTGGGATTTTATTGTTTTGGTGTTGATTCTACCTCTGAGGAAGTTGCGGGGTTTTCTCCATTTATAGTTTCCCCAAGGAAAAAAACTGTGCTCATTGTCTCTTGTGTTTGATTGTTGTACTTGTTATGCTCTCAGTTAAATATCCTAATAATGACAGCTTAATGTTGAAAAACTAACATGGTATCAGAGCTAACCTGAGAAGAAGACACTGTGCAGCTATGGGAACTAGGGATTCCTAGTTTTTGGATATTAATCCATATATTTTCAGCAAAAGTAAGGTGGAATAACTCTCCTCCTTAGGGCACATCTTTCTATCAAAGCAGAATCCAATTCTGAGGTTTTTCAGTTTTGGGCCTGTCACTACTGTCGGAAAATTAGGGCTTTTTACAGAAGAGGAATTTTTCAGTGAGACCAGGCCTGGATTGATCTCCTCCCCAAAATATAAGTTAGGGATAAATTTCAAGGCATTTGGGTGGACAGAACTCTGAAAAATCAAAACCCTAATTTGCTCCTGATCCAATACTACGGGATTTTAGCTCCAAATCCAAATCTGACACCTTGACCTGGTAAGATCTAAATATTTTGTATTTCGACTTGGGGTTCCCAGTTTTAAGATGTCTCATCATACCAAGCTTGATGAAAATCTTGAGGGAGCTGATAACTTCTGAGCCTAGAAGTATCGTATCTCCCTGGTCCTGGAAGAAAATGAGTTAGACTTCTACATCCATGAGGAGGTTTTGGTTCCAGAGGGAGATGAGGCAAAGGCCTTACATAAGAATAAGATGGTTATGGCAAAGAGGAACATTGTTGATTCTATCAAGGATCACCTTATCCCACAGGTGTCCTCTCTCAAGACACCTAAAGCTATGTTTGATGCCCTAACCAAATTGTTTGAAGGGAAGAACATAAACTGGAAGATGACTCTCAGGAATCAACTGAAGAATGTGAAGATTCAGAATGCAGAGACCATCTAGTATTACTTCAGAATGGTTTCTCAGATCAAGGAACAATTAGAAGCTGTAGATGAAGAAGTGGAGAATGCAGAGATTGTTATGACAAGTCTGAATGGCCTTCCTAGGTCATGGAATTCATTCATCCAAGGAATCTATGCCAGAAAGATATTAGTCAAATTCAGCAGACTATGGGAATAATGTTCTCAAGAAGAAGCACGAATAGCAGTTCGAGAAGAGAATATGGGAAGTGAATATCCAACTCTCACAGTTCACTCTAAGAAAGGCAAGAGAAAACCTCATCACTCTAAAGGTAAGAATCCTCATCATAGAGATAACAGCAGAAAGGACCTATCTAGATTAAGATGTTATACATGTGATGAAATATGACACTTTGCAAAAGACTGTCCTAAAAACAAGGTCCACTCTCATAAAAGGAAGGGGAACAAAAGAATACATCATGCTCATGTTGTAGAGGATGATGAACCTTCGAAGAAAAGAACCAGATATGAAAGTGAAGATTCTTCAAGTGAGGATGAATATGTTTTGATCTCTGCTATCACGGGTAACATTACTCATGGAAGTGATGATTGTATTATAGATAGTGGGGATTCCAAACATATGACTGGATTCAAGGAATCCTTTGTGAGACTATCAGAACATGAATCACCTCACAAGGTGAAACTAGGAGATGACTACCAATATCCAATAAAAGGTAGTGGGGAATCTTCCTATAAACTAGACTCTGGAAAGTATCTAACAATGAAGGAAGTATTGCTTATGCCAGGACTCAAGAAGAACCTCCTCTCCATATCTGCACTAGATGCAAAAGGAATGAAGGTTGCATTCATAGATGGACAAGTCATCATGTGGCCAAGAGTAAAGACTATTGATGATGCGGTGGTGATTGGAGAACAAGAAGGAGGATTGTACTAATTAAAGATCCATCCATAAAAAGCATTGGTCCATGACACAGTAGAGCCAAGTGAACTTTGGAATAGAAGGCTTTCACATGTACATTACAGAGCACTGCCAATTGCAAGCAAAGCGGTTGAAGGTCTTCTAGAATTCCAAGCAAAACATGATGGGGTCTGCAAAGGATGTGTGAAAGGAAAGAATACAAAGAAGACATTTCCTAGTAGTGAAAGCAAAGCCAAGGGAATCCTATAAATCATCCACTTCTATCTATGTGGTCCTATGTCATCAAGATCACTAAGTGAGTATGCATATTATGTTTCTTTTACTGATGATTTTTCTAGGAAGACATGGGTTTACTTCATGAAGAACAAAGATGAAGTATTCAACAAGTTCAAGGAATTCAAAGCCTTGATTGAGAACCACAGTGAAGAGAAGATAAAAAAATTTCGATCTGACAATGGCAGAGAATTCACTTCAAATGAATTCAAAGAGCTATGCAAAGATTCAGGGTTTGAGAGGGACTTGTCCACTCCTTATAATCCACAACAGAATGGGATTGCGAAATGGAAGAAGAAAACTAAAATGGAAGCAGCAAGAGCTATGCTTCATGATCAAGATCTTCCTATGCATCTTTGGGCTGAAGCTGCTAGAACAATAGTGTATGTATAGAACCGTACTCCACATAGAGTACTTGAGAACAGGAATCCTGAAGAAGTCTTCTCCGGAAAGAAACTAGAAGTCAGCCATCTCAGAATATTCGACTGTCCTGTGTACATACACATTCCAAAAGAGAAGAGAAAAAAATTAGATCCTTCAGGAAAGAAAGGTATATTTGTGGGAAACTATGAAAGCTCAAAGGATTACAGAATATATTTCCTAGGATACAAGAAGATCGACATCAGCAAGCGGGTGACATTTGATGAAGACACAACTTACAACAAGTCCAGAAAGAGAACCGCTAAAGAACCTGAAGAAGCAAAAGCTCCCAGAATTCATGATACAACCATGAACGAAGAAAATCAAGAAGAAGATCAAGAATTTGAAGAACCACAAATACCTATAGATCCACCTCTAGATAAGAATCCTCATAAGAGGAAACCCGCTTGGGTACGAGAACTTATCCAAGGCGCAGAAAGATATGGGGCTCTAGAAGAGAATCACAGAGAAAGAAAGAGGACCAGATCCCACTTCGGGTATGTAGCATTACTATGTGATTCCATTGATAAAGATCCTTCCAGTTATGAAGAAGTGGTAGAACGAAAAGAATGGAAGGATGCTATGATCAAAGAATACCAATCTATCATGAAGAATGATGTTTTGGATGTTGTCCCAAGACTAGATGGGAAGTCAATTGTAACTTCCAAATGGATCTACAAGATCAAACATGCTGCAGATGATAGCATTGAAAAATATAAAGCAAGATTTGTGGCTCGAAGTTTCTCTCAGAAAGAAGGAATATATTATGAAGAAACCTTTGCTCCTATAGCTATATACACTTCGATCAGATCGGTACTTGCTCTAGCTGCAGTGATTAAATGGAAGATACACCAGATGGATGTCAAGACTGCTTTCTTAAATGGCGTAGTAGAAGAGGAAGTGTATGTAGAACAACCACTCGGTTTTGAAACACATGACAGAGAGTCTCATGTGTGCAGATTGAAGAAAGCACTGTATGGTTTGAAATAGGCACCCAGGACCTGGTACAGGAGAATTGACATCTTTCTATCCAGTTTGGGCTTTACCAAGAGTAAAGAAGATTCCAATATTTACTACAAGGTTGAAAATGGCAACCCAGTGATGCTTCTACTATATGTAGATGATCTATTTGTTATAGGTACAGATGCGTTGATTACTAATACAAAGAGAAAGCTTGCTGCTGAGTTCAAAATGGAGGACTTGGGGATGATGCATTACTTTCTAGGTATCGAGGTGTGGCAGAGTACATATGGAATCTTTATTGGACAACGAAAGTATGCAGTAGAGATCCTAGAGAGGTTTGGGATGATGGACTACAAGGCTATGGCCACACCTATGGCACTGAATCTAAAGCTCTTGAATGATGCTTCATCAGAGTCAGTTGAAGCTACAATGTATTGTCAGATGATTGGGTCTTTGACGTACCTAACAAAAACGTGACCAGATATTTGCTTTGCTGTGAACACCTTCAACCAGTTCCTGACAGATCCGAGACATGTTCACTTGATTGATGCAGAGCATATTCTGAGGTACCTGAAGTGTATAGTTGATTATGGGCTCAAGTATGATGTGAATCAGAAGATTAACCTGGAGGGTTATGTTCATTCAGATTGGGTAGGAAATTCCATCGATAGGAAGAGCACTTCAGGGTGTTGCTTCAGTATGGGATCAGGTGTGATCTCTTGGTTTAGCTGGAAGAAATCCTATGTGGCACTAAGTACAGCTGAGGAAGATTATTTTGTACCTTGTTCATCTAGTTGTGAGGCAGTATGGCTAAGGAAGCTACTGTTTGATTTATTTGATCTCCAGTTGGATGCTACTTGTATACATTATGACAACCAGAGTTGCATGAAGTTGTCATAGAATCCAATGTTCCATGACAAGTCAAAGAATATCGATATCAAGTATCACTATATCAGGGATATGGTGTAGAGGGGAGCAGTGAAGCTCCAGTATGTTGTAACGAAGGAACATATAGCTGATGTGTTGATGAAGCCATTAGCCAGGGTGAAGTTTGAGTACTTCAGGGAGAAGCTTGGTGTTCTCCAGATCGATGTTTCCTCCAAGGGAAAGTGATGACTCCCATAGCCATTCTAACATGGTGAGAGGATTGGTTCCTTCCATGGTCAGATGTAACGGCTGAGCCATTCTGTCATGGTGAGAGGATTGGTTCCTTCCATGTCAGATATGAGTGCTGGACATTCTGTCAATTAGGACAGATGTAAGGGTAATTTCCATTCTGGGAATGGAGGTACCTGGTCAGTTACCAGGAAAACTTAGTCTAGGACTGAGAAGCCATTCTAATGTGATAGAGGGATGTGTTCCCACTTGATCAGATGTAAGGGATAAACGATACTATTATGGTTAAAGGATTAGGTTCCTTACATGTCAGATGTGAGGGTAGCTGCCATTCTGACGAGCATGCCGGATGTAATGGTAGCTGCCATTCTCTAGGAGAATGGAGGCACCTAGTCAGTTACGAGGTAGCTCAGTCGAGGACTGGGGGCCATTCTGATGTGACAGTAGGATTGGTTCCTACAAGATCAGATATAAGTGTAGAGCCCTTCCATCATTGTGAGCAGGATGTGTTCCCGCCTGGATGGATGTAAGTGCAGAGCCTTTTCATCATTGTGAGCAGGATATTGTTGATGTATTTGTAACTTCGGAATGTATTCATCTATGTATCTTATGTATTGTAACCCAATGTTTATTCTAGGATGTATCTATTATGTAATTGAGTCATGTTTTCATGCCCCAATGTTTCTATCGGGAGAATCAATAATGTAAACAAGTCATGTCAAGTCATAGTGGGTAACCCTCCGATTATGTAAGGGTTAAAGTCCTCGCAATTCCAAGGCACTAGGGTTATTAGACTCTCCTAGTAAAGGTTGGCCCTATTAGGGTTTTAGTCATGTCAGGATTAGTATAAATAGAGATATGGGGTCTCTATTTAGCACACATCACTCACACACTCAAGTGTAGCGCATAGTTGAGAAAGGAGAAGACACTGGGGCTAGACAAGAAGAAGATTACTGTTGTTGAGAGTGCATCTTACTGTTTTGGGGTTTTACATCTTGTGTTGATTCTATCTCTAAGGAAGTTGTGGGGTTTTCTCCATTTATGGTTTCCCCGATGGAAAAAATTGTGTTGATTGTCTCTTGTGTTTGATTGCTGTACTTATTGTTCTCTTAGTAAAGATCCTAAAATAATGCTAGCTTGAATGTTGAAAAATTAACATGGTATCAGAGCTAACCTAAGAAGAAGACACTGTGAATCTATGGGAACTAGGGATTCCTAGTTTGTGGATCTTCCTCCACATATTTTTAGCAAAATTAAGGTGGAATAACTCTCCTCCTCAGGGTGCATCTTTCTGTTGAAGTAGAATCCAATTCTGACTTTTTTCAGTTTTGGACATGTCACTACTGTCGGAAATTAGGTCTTTTCACAAAAGAGGAATTTTTCAGTGAGCCCAGGCCTGAATTAATCTCCTCCCCAAAATTGTAGTTAGGGACAAATTTCAAGGCATTTGGGTGGAAAAAACTCTGGAAAAGCAAAACCCTAATTTGCTCCTAAACCAGCTCTGCAGGATTTCAGCTCAAGTTTCAGATCTGACATCTTGAACCTGGTAAGATCTAAAATATTTTGTATTTCCATTTGAGGTTCTCAGTTAATATGTCTCATCATACCAAGCTTGATGAAAATATTGAGGGAGCTGAAAACTTCCAAGATGGGAAGTATAGGATCTCCCTGGTCCTGGAAAAAAATGAGTTAGACTCCTACATCCATGAGGAGGTTCCAGTTCCAGAGGGAGATGAGGCAAAGGCCTTACATAAGAAGAAGATGGTTATGGAAAAGAGGATCATTGTTGATTCTATCAAGGATCACCTTATCCCACAGGTGTCTTCTCTCAAGACACCTAAAGCTATGTTTGATGCCCTAACCAAATTGTTTGAAGGGAAGAACATAAATCGGAAGATGACCTTAAGAAACCAACTGAAGAATGTGAAGATTTAGCATTTAGAAACAATCTAGTCTTACTTCACAAGAGTTTCTCAGATCAAAGAGCAACTAGAAGAAGTTGATGAAGAAGTGCAAAATGCAAAGATTGTGATGACTACCTCGAATGGCCTTCCTAGGCCATGGGATTCTTTCATCCAATGAATCTATGCTAGAAAGAAGTTAGTCAAGTTCAGCAGACTATGGGAAGAGTGCTCTCAAGAAGAAGCTTGGATAGAAGCTTGAGAAGAGAAGATGGGAAGTGAAGACCATGATCTCACGGTAAACTCCAAGTCTCACTCCAAGTCAAACAAAAGAAGACCTCATAGCTCCAGCGGTAAGCACTCTCACAAAGATAACACTAGAAAAGATTTATCTAGGATCATATGATATACATCTGATGAAGCAGGAAACTATGCAAGGAATTGTCCTAAGAAATAGAAGATAATGAAGAGGAGCAACAAAAGAAGACATCATGCTCATGCTGCAGAGGATGATGAACCATCCAGGAAGAGATACAGATATGAAAGTGAAGATTCTTCAAGCGAGGATGAATATGTTTTGATCTCTACTCTCACAGGTAACATTACTCATGGAAGTGATGATTGGCTTATATACAGTGGGGCCTCCAAACATATGACTGGATTCAAGGAATCCTTAGACTATCAGAACATGAATCACCTCACAAGGTAAAGCTAGGAGATGACTACCAATATCCAATAAAAGGTAGTGGGGAATCTTCCTATAAATTAGACTCTAGAAAGTCTCTAACAATGACAGAAGTATTGTTTGTGCCAGGAATGAAGAAGAACCTTCTCTCCATATCAGATCAATTAGATGAAAAAGGAATGCGAGTTTCATTCATAGATGGTCAAGTCATCATGTGGCCAAAAGGAAAGACTATCGATGATGCGGTAGTGATTGGAGAACAAGAAGGAGGCTTGTACAAATTGAAGGGACATATAGAACAAACCTTGGTCCATGAAATAGTAGAGCCAAGTGAACTTTGGCATAGAAGGCTTGCACATGTGCATTACAGAGCACTACCTATTGCAAGCAAAGCTTTCGAAGGTCTTCCAGAAATACAAGAAAAACATGATGGGGTCTACAAAGGATGTGTGAAAGGAAATAACACAAAGAAGACATTTCCAAGCAATGAAAGCGAAGAAAAAGGGATCTTGGAAATCATCCACTCCGATGTATGCCGTCCTATGTCATCAAACTCTCAAAGAGGGTATGCATATTATGTTTCTTTTATTGATGATTTTTATAGGAAGAGATGGATTTACTTCATGAAGAACAAAGATGAAGTATTCAACAAGTTCAAATAATTCAAAGCCTTGATCGAAAACCATACTGAAAAGAAGATCAAGACCCTTTGATCAGACAATGGCGGAGAATTCACTATAAATGAATTCAAAGAGCTATGCAAAGAATCAGGGATTAAAAGGGAGTTGTCCACTCCTTATAATCCACAACAAAATGAGATTGTGGAATGAAAGAACATAATTATCATGGAAGCTGCAAAAGCAATGATTCATGATGAAGACCTTCCTATGCATCTTTGGGCGGAAGCTAGTAGAACAGCGGTGTATGTACATAACCGTACTCCACATAGAGTACTTGAGAACAAGAATCTTGAAGAAGTCTTCTCTGGAAAGAAATCAGAATTCAGCCATCTTAGAATATTCAGTTGTCTTGTGTACATCCACATTCCAAAAGAGAAGAGGACTAAATTAGATCCTTTAGGAAAGAAGGGTATATTTGTGGGATACTCTGAAAGCTCGAAGGCTTATAGAATATATTTCCTAAGATACAAGAAGATTGACATCAGCATGGATGTAACATTTGATGAAGACACGGCTTACAACAAATCGAGAAAGAGACCTGCTGAAGAACCTGAAGAAGTAGAAGCACCCAGATTTCATGATACAACCATGAATGAAGAAACTCAAGAAGAAGATCAAGAATTTGAAGAACCACAAAGACCTATAGATCCACCTCTAGAGACGAATCCTCATAAGAGGAAACCTGCTTGGGTATGAGAAGTTATCCAAGGTGCAGAAAGATATGGGGATCCATAAGAGAATCACAGAGAAAGAAAGAGGACCATATCTTGTTCCGGGTATGTAGCTTTACTATGTGATCTCATTGATGACGAACCTTCTAGTTATGAAGAAGCAGCAGAACAGAAAGAATGGAAGGATGCTATCATCAAAGAGTACCAATCGATCATGAAGAATGGTGTTTGGGATGTTGTCCCAAGACCAGATGGGAAGTCAGTTGTAACTTCCAAATGGATCTACAAGATAAAACATGCTGCAGACGGTAGCATTGAAAAATATAAGGCAATATTTGTAGCTTGGGGTTTCTCTCAGAAAGAGGGAATAGACTATGAAGAAACCTTTGCACCTATAGCCAGATACACTTCCATCAAATAAGTACTTGCTCTAGCTGCAGTGATGAAATGGAAGATACACCAGATGGATGTCAAGACTACCTTCTTGAATGGTGTAGTGGAAGAGGAAGTGTATGTAGAACAACCACTCGGTTTTGAGACACATGACAGGGAGTCTCATGTATGCAGATTAAAGAAATCCTTGTACGGTTTGAAACAGGCACCCAGGAACTAGTATGGCAGGATTGAAAGCTTTCTATCCAGTTTGATCTTTACCTAGAGGAAAGGAGATTCTGACCTTTACTACAAAGTTGAAGATGGCAACCCAGTGATGCTTCTACTATATGTAGATGATCTGTTTGTGACAGGTATGGATGGGTTGATTAATGATACGAATAGAAAGGTTGTTTCCAAGTTCAAGATGAAGGACTTGGGTATGATGCATTATTTTCTAGGTATGGAGGTGTGGCAGAGTGCAGATGGAATCTTCCTTCGACAAGGGAAGTATGCAATAGAGATCCTAAAGATGTTTGGGATGATGAACTGCAAGAATATGGCCACGCCTATGGCATTGAACCTGAAGCTATTGAATGATGCTTCATCAGAGTCAGTTGATGCTATCATGTATCATCAGATGATTGGATCATTGATGTACCTGATGAACATGAGACTAGACATTTGCTTTGCTGTGAACACCTTAAACCAGTTCTTGACAAATTCAAGAAATGTTCACTTGATTGCTGCAAAGCACATTCTGAGGTACCTGAGGGGTATAGTTGATTATGAGCTCAAGTACAATGTGAACCAGAAGATTAACCTGGAGGGTTATGTTGATTTAGATTTGGCAGGCAGTGCCATTGATAGGAAGAGCACTTCAGGGTGTTTCTTCATTATGGGATTAGGTGTGATCTCTTGGTTTAGCATGAATCAATCCTATGTGGCACTGAGTACAGCTAAAGCAGAGTATGTCGTAGCCTGTTTAGCTAGTTGTTAGGAAGTATGGTTGAGGAAGCTACTGTCTGATTTATTTTATCTCCAGATGAATGCTACTTGTATACATTGTGACAACCAAAGTTGCATGAAGTTGTCAGAGAATCTAGTGTTCCATGACAAGTCGAAGCGCATCGAGATCAAGTATCACTATATCAGGGATATGGTGCAGAAAGGAGCAGTGAAGCTCCAGTATGTTGCGGAGGAACATATAGATGATGTGTTGATGAAGCCATTGGCCAGAGTGAATTTCGAGTACTC
The DNA here is from genome assembly GCA_001517045.1 of Pseudotsuga menziesii. Lineage (NCBI taxonomy): Eukaryota > Viridiplantae > Streptophyta > Pinopsida > Pinales > Pinaceae > Pseudotsuga > Pseudotsuga menziesii. The sequence goes on along the minus strand of LPNX010338681.1, from coordinate 131,750 downwards.
CAGGGAGAAGCTTGGTGTTCTCTAGATCGAGGTTTCCTCCAAGGGAAAGTGATCAGTCCCAAAGCCATTCTGATGAGCAGGTCAGATATAAGGGCTGAGCTATTCTGTCATGGTGAGAGGATTTGGTTCATTCCATGTCAGATATGAGTGCTAAGATCCAAATCCATTCTAATGAGAAGGTCAGATATAAGGGATGAACCATTCTGTCATGGTGAGAGGATTCAGTTCCTTCCATGTCAGATATGAGTGCTGGCCATTATGTCCAGGGTGTACGACTTGTTTCCTGCTAGGATAGATGTAAGGGCAACTGCCACTCTTCGAGAGAGTGGTGGCACCTGGTCCATTACCAGGAAGCTCTGTCTGGGATTCGGGGCCTTTCTGGTGAGGGTGGAGGATTTAGTTCCTTCCAAGTCAGATGCGAGTGGAGGACATTCTAGTGAGGGTGTAGGACTTGTTTCCTACCAGGTCAGATATAAGGGAAACTACCATTCTCCAGGAGAATGGAGGCACCTGGTCCGTTACCAGGTAGCTCAGTCTGGGACTAGGGGCCTTTCTAGCGAGGGTGGAGGATTTAGTTCCTTCCAGGTTAGATGTGAGTGTAAGCCTTTCTGGTAAGGGTGGAGGACTTGTTTCCTTCCAGGTCAGATATAAGCGCTGAAGCCTTTTGACAGATGTTAGTGATGTGGTGTCCTATCATGCTAGTGAATGTGAGTGCTGGGCCTTTCTGATGTGATTGTAGGTTCCTACATGATCAGATGTGAGTGTTGGGCATGCCTTTCTAACAAGTAGGTCAGATGTAAGTGTTGGGAGAAGACCTACCTGATGGCTAGGCCTACAACTAGCATGAAAGAAGGTTGTATTTGTAGAACTTCCTAAGACGAGATAGCACACATGATGATGACCAAATGAGATCCAGATCGGGATATGATCCAGATCCAGTTATGATGACTCTGAGAGATCTAGATCCAGCAATGATGATCCAGATTGAGTGATGATCCAGATCCAGCAGTGATGATCCAGATCGAGAGATGATCTAGATCCATCCGAGTGATGATGATCCAGATCCAGTGATGTTGATCCCTATCAATAGATGATCCAGATCCAGTGATGATGTCCCATGATGATCTAGATCGAGAGATGATCTAGGTTCTGAGGATGAAGATGACTTGAAGACTCAAAAGACTCAAGATGCAGATGACGAGATGATCCAGTTGATACAGAGAAGAAGACCAGTACTGAAAATTGTGTCGAAAGAATACCTTCCTAGTTAAGAGGGAGTGTTGATGTATTTGTAACTTCAGAATCTATTCATCTATGTATGTTATGTATTGTAACCCGATGTTTATTCCGGGATGTATCTATTATGTAATTGAGTGACGTTGTCATGCCCTGATGTTTCGATTGGGATAATAAATAATGTAAACAAGTCATGTCAAGTCATAGTTGGTAAACCTCTGATTGTGTAAGGGTTAAAGTCCCCGCAGTTACAAGGCACTAGGGTTATTAGACTCTACTAGTAGAGGTCGGCCCTAGTATGGTTTTAGTCATGTCGGGATTAGTATAAATAGAGTGCTGGGGTCTCTATTTATCACACATCACTCACACACTCAAGCGTAGCACATAGTTGAGGAAGGAGAAGACACTGGGGCTAGACAAGAAGAATATTATTGCTGTCAGGAGTGCATCTTACGGTTTTGGGGTTTTACATCTTGTGCTGATTCTATCTTTGAGGAAGTTTTGGGGTTTTCTCCATTTACATTTTCCCCGATGAAAAACACTGTGTTCATTGTCTCTTGTGTTTGATTGCTGTACTTGTTGTTCTCTCAGTAATTATCCTAACATAATGCAAGCTTGAATGTTGAAAAACTAACAGATATGTTCCCTCCTGGATGAATGTAAGTGCATAAATATTTCATCATTGTGAGTAGGATGTGTTCTATCCTAGATGAGAGTCTTTCATCATTGTGAGTAGGATGTGGTTTCGGCCTGGATGGAACAACATAGATCTTCCATCATTGTGGTAGGATGTGGTTCCGGCCTAAATGAAAGTACATAAATATTCCATCATTATAATAGGATGTGGTTCTAGCCTAGATGGAAGTACCTAACTCTTCCAGCATTGTGAGCAGGATGTGGTTCCGGCCTAGATGGAATAATAGAGACCTTCCATCATTGTGGTAGGATGTGGTTCCAACCTGGATGGATGTGAGTATTGTGCCTGTTTGAGGAGTAGGTAAGATATAAGTGCTGAAGAAGACCTACATGGAGGCTAGGCCTACAACCATCATGAAAAAGGGTTGGCTCTGTAGAACTTCCTTTGATGAGAAGAATCATGAGATAGCACCCGTGATGATCCAGATAAAGCGATGATCCAGATCCAATAATGATTATCTAGCAGTAATGATTCAGATTGAGAGATGATCCAGATCTAGTGATGATGCCTAGTGATGATCCAGATCCAACGATGAGATCGAGTGATGATCCAGATCCAGTGATGATCCAAATCCAGTGATGATCCAAATCCAGTGATGATGTCCCATGATGATCTAGATCGAGTGATGATCTAGATCTAAAGATGAAGATGACTTAAAGATGAATATGACTTGAATACTAAGAAGACTTGAAGATGCATATGACGAGATGATCCAGTTGATACAGAGAATAATACCAGTGCTGAAAATTGTGTCAAAAGAATACCTTCCTAGTTAAGAGGGAGTGTTGATGTATTTGTAACTTCAGAATGTATTCATCTATGTATCTTATGTATTGTAACCTAATGTTTATTTTGGGATGTATCTATAATGTAATTGAGTCATGTTGTCATGCCCCAATGTTTGGACCGGGAGGATCAATAATGTAAACAAGTCATGTCAAGTCATTGTGGGTAACCTTTTGATTGTCTAAGGGTTAAAGTCCCCACAGTTTCAGGGCACTAGCTTTTTTAGACTCTCCTAGTAGAGGTCGGCCCTAGTAGGGTTTTAGTCATGTTGGGATTAGTATAAATAGAGAGTTGGACTCTCTATTTAACACACAACTCATACACACTCAAGTGTAGTGCATAGTTGAGGAAGGAGAAGGAACTGAGGCTAGACAAGAAGAAGGTTACTGTTGTCGGGAGATCACTTACTTTTTTGGGATTTTACTGTTTTGGTGCTGATTCTATCTCTGAGGAAGTTGCGGGGTTTTCTCCATTTATGGTTTCCCCGAGGAAAAACACTATGTTCATTGTCTCTTGTGTTTGATTGCTGTACTTTTTATTCTCTCAGTTAAATATCCTAATAATGCTAGCTTAATGTTGAAAAACTAACAAAGGTTAGGTACTTGGGGTATTATTCCCTAAGTGTAGAAATAAGCACTCGATGAGGGAATTTGTACTTGACAAGGTGGAGGTATGTGGTCTGTCTGATTTGGAAGAAGAAAATAACAATTTGCCTTAATTTCCAAAAGTCAAAGAAGTATTTTAAGCATCCACTGTGGACATGGAGGAAGCATGATTTATCTCACAGAAGAATTCGTTGAAACCTCGGATTCTAAGTGTAAATTTTTACCCTACACCTTTTAATTCCTAGAATAACATAAATAATCAATTTCCTCCACAATATCCATATCCTAATGCACGGTGGAACCCACCTATGCAACCTATAATGCAATATCTGAACTCTTGTACTTCATGGAAACCACACTCAATCCAACAATCCCCTTGGTGTATAGGGTGGAGAAACCCTTATCCAGGAAACAAGTTTCCCCACAATCAAGCACTGTATCCGCAGTATCAGCAGCCACAACTGTAACTCCCTAAAAAATTTTCACAAACGGGTACACCACTTCACCCTCCACTTCTTTCTCAAACTTACCCCAATCCTAATAATAAGGTAGTGAACAATTCGAAACTTCCATTTTCGCTCTCTCTTGCAATGACTTAAATTTGCGATCAAGGGGGGTAGTCGAACTGATTTTCATTGAGGGTGTTCCATCCCCTATGACTGAAGAGAGAATGAATCAAAAATTTTAGAGTTAATTCAATATGAAAATCCCCATTATTTAGGATGTTGAAACACCAACTGAAACACATGATGAATGACCATACGAAACGCTTGTCGAGACATGTACTAAGACTCAACCTACATAATTTTTGAGAGAACCACCATATCTTGAACGATTTACCTTGCAGAAAGTAGTGGAACAACATCGTTTCAATATCCTAGGAGGATTGAAAAATATTTATGTAAATATTCCACTGTTACAATCCCTACATGATGTACCTATCTATGCTAATGCTGTTAAAGAGATGGTTGTGAAAAAAATAGGAAAGAATCCTATGGATCCTCCTACAGTGCATGTATTGGGGAAGTTATCTGGACTTATGATGGGAAAGGATCCACTCGCTAAATATTATGACCTAGGTAACCTCATTGTTACAGTATATATTAGGAATACCCAGATCCCCAATGTTTTGGATAATTTAGGTGCCACAATAAATGTTATGACCATGGAAAATGTAAAGAATTGGGACTCACTAATCTCAGGCCTACCCCTACCATATTAGAAATGGATGAAAAATCTATGGTCAAACTTGAAGGAATATTGTATGACCTGGTGGTCTCTGTTGAGTCATGAGAATACCCTATAGACATTTTGTTTTACAACCTAATTCGTAGTTGGGGGTACACCCAATAATCTTAGAAAGACCATGGTTAGCTACATCAGATGCATGTATCAACTGTAGATGATGGTCAATGATGATTTTATTATGGAGCTCTATCAAAAAACTAACCTTATATCCTCTAGCTCGACCAATATTAGATGATGAAACTCCATTATGGATGGATTTGGAGGAAGAGGAAGGTACTCAGCCATTGCTGACAATTGGGTGGGCCTTGAATTTCAAAACTAAGACTGAAGATGATGTTATTTTCAATTTTATTAGTGATCCAATGTATTTCACCAAACATGCATATCAAATCTTTAATATTTCCCTAAATTAAATGAAACAAGAATAACTTACTGAAGAGACCCTAGTCAGTAACACTGAATCAATCCCAGTAATAAAAAACTCAAAAAGTATTCCAGTAGAAATCGAACCAGGGAAAACATTGAGCATTAATACTAATATAAAGTCCGATGAACTGGAACATCTGGTTAATTTGCTTAAAAATAATAAGGGGGATTTTTCTTGGGAACATACAGACATGAGGGGTATCCCCTTAGGACTTTGTATGTAATATCCCCATTCAACTAATTTCATAGCAGGACAATTCCATCAATCCTACTAGTTCCCTAGGTTGAATGGATACATTTGGAATTTTAATAAGGGAGATAATAAATGATGTTCATAAATTAGAAGGGAATAAATATTTAATAATGGATCTAATTAATTGAATGTAAGAGAAAATTGAAGTGGCAATGGAGCATGGAGACAAATGGAGATTATGGGGCTCACACAAGTTAGAATTTATGTGCCACATGGCATCCTCCTCTTGCAGTTTCGAATCCATGGGAATAATAATGTTCTTGGATGATTTAGAAAGATAATACACTTGGCCATATGCATAATATTTCCAATTTGGAAGGAAATGTAACTTACATGCGAGAGGAAGAGTCAAATGGGAGCTTCTTGGACACTTGAGATAAATTCCCTAACATCTATGGCATCTTTGAAACCAATGATGAAGATGCTATGAGATTTATGACATATTGAAGACCTTAAGGATGAAATATAACCATTATGAAATTTAATACCAAAATATAGCATCCAATAGGGTGCTCATGTGATTTGGGGAAGCTCAATTTATTCTTACTCGAATTGGGGGATGATGGAAGGCTAGGAAAGGGAGGACACGTGGAAAATCTTGAGAACTCACCCTAATTCGAATTGGATTGATTTTGTGGATGGGTTGGTAGAATTATAAGTCTAATTATGTTTATAAAATATATGTATCAACCACTAGAATGTATTTTTATCATTTGATAAATTTGCATATGTGAAGAGAGAGAGATAGTTGATGACTAGTTTCTTGCCTTAGCCAATTTTGAAGGTGAAAGATTCCCGTCCAAGTTGGTCTTTGGAGAGGCCACTCAAGTATTTAATGGATATTTAATGGATTCATAAGTTACAGGTTCAATCTACAAGGAATATCATAGACACTTCAATACCAGCTTGTTCTTCCATCTATTCCAAGTTTTCTCATCATATTCTTGCTCTATGGATTGAGGCGCACTTGGTGAGCTATTGATCTCTTTGGGGGAGATTATAATTCCCCATTATTTTGTTTTATGACATAAATGATCTGTATTTCAATTTCAGAATACTCTTAGGTAAATATGCCAAAATATTTTATGTAAAAATGTTAAACAATGAAGAAATAGTGCAATTTCCCCACTACCTTGTTGTGAACCAATGCAATGTTGATGGATTCAAATGGATAAGTAAAATACTGATGGTTTATGGATGAATGGACATTTATTTATGTATTATATGAGTATAAATTTCAGTACATAATAATTTCAAGTCATTTTATTGAGTTTCATAGCATTTGGAGAAGATTGACTATCATTTTCCCCAACGTTGAAACTAGTCTTTTTGCATCTGATTTAAGGGAGTTATAGTAGAAATTAAAAGTTGAAGGATGATTCATATTAGTTCATGTTGATTTAATTTATATTTTACCTTCTTCCATTCATAAATTTTAGTGGGATTGAGTGCATTTGGGAAGCCATTTTCAGTACTTATTGTGGGGGCATTACTACGCCAAATTGCTAGTGAAAACTCCTACCTTGGCCAGAATCTTAAAAAAGTATGGAGAATAATTTAGAGGGTCATAAATCATCCCTGAAAATCATATTTAAGATTTAATATTATTCATCTACCCTCTATGAATATTTGGGAGCATCTGTATGAATTTGAAGACCTAGACATCAAAATTAGTCAAAGGTCGAAATAGGGGAAAAAGTGAAAAAATGGTCATTTAATAAAATTTCAAAAAGGGACATCACAAGTCGTATCATAGAATGATATTGGAAATTTATAGGAATCCCTATTCATTTTCTTGATTCATACCTTTCTCCATTAGGAACTGAGACTCGAGATCTTAACAATGAAAGAGAAGAAAGTGAAAGAAATAATCCTAGTTGCGAGGAGATTAGGAAAGAACTAGGATTTGGAGATATGGAGGGGAATGAAGATAATGGAGGCCTTAAAAAATTCATTACAAAAACCTTTGACACTATGAAAAAACATCTCATGCAAGCGTTTGAATTGATGGCTAGTGAATTAGGTAGCAAATCAGCACCCAGGAGTAGTAGTACTACACCCCATGTTGAGGGAAGACCCATGGAGAAACCATTTTGTCGAATACTGGACCTCATAATAGACCTCACGAGTTCAAAAATAAGAATGTACCTACAATACCCAAGTTTTTAGAGTCTGAAGAAGGCCCTTACACCACCTATGATGTTAAAGAAGCAACAAATGAGTGGCAACAATTAAATGAGGAGTGTAGGAAAATCATACCATTTTGATCAGTTCTTTAGAGATTCTCTTCATGTCAAGCAAGGAGGAAATGGGAATATGGAATATCATATTAACCATGAATTAAAATAAATAATTGGAAAAGTAACAATTCCTTCCTTTGACGGTTCCTCACAAATGTCTGCTCGTGCTTGGTTGCAGAAATTAAGTGTATATTTCCAATTAAATCCTGTGGTGGAAGACAATGCGTTGAAAATGGCCATTCTACATCTTGAAGGGGAAGCTAGTTATTGGTGGTTCCATCGTATTATAAAATTGGGAGATGATCATATTTTTTCTTATGGTGGTATCGCCAATGCATTTATGGATATATTTTAAAGGAAAGACCCTGAACTTCCTTTCAAAGAACTAACGCAATTGAAGCAACTAGGAACTCCAAAAGCATATATGTTATAATTTCAAAATATTTCAGTAATGTTTTCTGATGTGCCTATGGGAAGGTTAGTATCTTTGTTCACTGAATTTTTGGCTGAACCCTTAAAAGGATTGGCCAAATCCTACAAGCCCACTACATTAAAAGATGCAATGATCTTGACTAGAGATCTCCAAAATGTGCTTCCTAGAACACGATATACTCCCAAGCCTAACTTCAGTTTTGAAAAGAAACCTTGGAAAAGAGATGAACATGATAAGAAGAATTGGAAAATATATTCACTTGAATATAATAAGAAATAAGTACTAAAAAGGGAATAACTTCGAAGAAAAAAATTGTGCTTCACATGCTTTCAACCATGGACACCGGGGCATAAATGTACTAAGGGAAAATATCAATACATAGAAGTATTTTTTTGATAATGATGAATATGAAGGGGGTATGGATGAATAAGGACACAATTCAGATCCTAAGGAGGCATATGAGACAGAAGGTCAATAAGAAAGACAAGAATAAAGTCATCCTTCATCGGACAAAGCAAGAATGGAAGTACTTTCAGCAGTGCCTCTCTATCACACTATTTGATGCAAGGGTGTGGTACTAGGAAAAAGAGATTCATTTTTTCTAGATAGAGGAGCCACACATAAATTCATTGATGCATATATGGTGGATAAAAGTAAGGTACCTATTGAACCATTCGATGGATTCACAATTGTCATTCCCGGTCACAACACAATGCAGTGCAAAACATGGGTTCCAAAGCTACGAGTCACTGTTGGTAACTATACTTTTGTTGATAGTTTTTATTTGGTTGATGTGATTGATACTAATGTGGTTTTGGGAGTGCAATGGTTTTACTCACTATAGGAGAATATAGTAAAATATTAAATTCTTGAGATGAAATTTCAAGATTCGAAAGCTATACTAAGGGTTGTGAGAGGGCATCACACTTACCCAAATCAAGTAGTGACTTGTAATAGTATGATATCTATATTGAGGCATGGGGACATATAATGGCATCATGAATATCATATCACTTATCCCAAGACAAAAATAAAGGTTGGTGAACACCCGAATGAGATAGAGAAACTATTGAAAAAGTATGAAAATGTTTTTAGAGATCTTCCACATGGTAGACCACCTAATAGGGTGGTTGAGAACAAAATTGTTTTGGAGGAGGGTAATTCACCCATTAAAATACCACCTTATATAAATCCTAAGAAATTATGAGATGATATTGGGAAGGCCGTCCAAGAAATATTAGATTTGGGACTCATTAGACCAAGCTATAGCCCTTATGCTTCCTTGGTAGTGTTGGTAAAGAGAAAAGATGTAACCTTGAGGATGTGTATATATTTTAGAGATTTGAACAAGAAGACCATCAAGAATAGGTATCATATTCCTAGGATTTATGAGCTCATGGATGATCTATTTGGATCCAAATATTTCTCCAAAATTGAACTTAGATCAAGTTATCACCAAATTCGAATGAAGGAAGAAGATGTGCAAAAGACTGCTTTTCAATGTCATTATGGTAACTTTGAGTTTCTTGTTATGCAATTTGGATTAACAAATGGTCCAGACACATTTATAGCATGCATGCATAGAATATTTTTCAAGTATCTTATAAGGTTTGTTATGGTATTATTTCATGATAATATAATTTATAGTAAAATTTGGGAAGAGCACTCGCAACATCTAGAGATTGGGTTGAAAACTTTGCAAGAATAGTCCTTGTTTTCTAAGATGTCTAAATGTGAATTTGGGATGAAGGAACTATTGTATCTTGGGAACATTATTGGGAAAGAAGGAGTGAAAGTACACATGGAAAAAAACAGGGCTATATTAGTTTCATGTGCCAAATTTTGCATTCGGTCACAATGGCTTAATCACATTTTCCATATTCATGAGAGTTTGTCAAATTGATGCTAAGGGTTAAATAATTGCCAAGGAGGAAAATTACTAGTTTCCTAGGTTGGGAATGGAATCTTTGGGATTTGGAATAATGGAGACAATAAATGATGTTTAAAAATTAGAATGGAATAAATATTTAATAAAGGATATAAATAAATAAATACAAGGGAAAATCAAAGTGGCAATTGATCATGAAGACACATGGAGGACGTGGGACCCACACAAGCTAGATTTTCAATGCCACATGGCATCCTCCTCTTGTCATTTAAAACCCATAAAAATACCAAGGGTATTAGGATGAGTTGGAAGGTAAATCTACTTGGAATTAATCAATTAAGGTCGAATTGGAGTGGAAGAGGAAGAGACATTTTGGAGCTAGTGAAACACTTGGACTAGATTCCCTAGATCTATGACAACAATGATGAAGATTCTATGAAACCTATGACACAAATCAGGTATATAGGATGAGATCTGACATAAATGACATGTCAGGTCGAAAATATCTCCAAGGGGGAACTCAAGGGAGTTAAGGAAGCTACGATGCTTCCACATGTGATTTGGTGGAAGTGGGAGACTAGAAATGGTTGTACAAGTGGCCTTCTTTGGAATCTCTTCGCAACAATAGTTGGAATGCATATCTTGGAAGGAATTAGAGCCATAGAGATATTGGAAACTTAAGAAATTTCAAGAACACATAATGAGGGAATATTTTCTTCATTTGAGAAATTGTCATTTGTGAATTGTGAGAGCTAGTGGATGACTAGTTTTCTTTCCTTAGCCATTTTCAAGGGTGAAAGATTACTATCCAAGTTGTTGTTTCGAGAGGACACTCAGATATTTCATGGATATTTAATTTATTTGTATTTTCAGGTGTAAACTACATGGAATCTCATGGTTCCTTCTATTGCAACACTTTCTCTCAACCATTTCCATTTTTTATGCCATATTTTTGCTCATAGAGGGATTGTGTTTTGTGTGAGCTATTGATATCTTTGGGGAACCATATAGTGCCCCATTATTTTATGTTATGATTTAAATTCTTTGTATTTCAATTTAAGAATACTCTTAGGTCGAAATACTGAAATATTTCATGTAAAAATGTTAAACAATGAAGAAATAGTGACATTTCCCCACTATCTTGTTGTGAACCAATGTAATGTTGATGGATTCAAATGGATAAGTAAAATACAGAGGGATTATGGATGAATGGAGTGTTATATATGTATTTAGAATTTCATAATACTCTCATGTTTAAATACAAAAAATATTTCATGCATAAATGTTAAATAATGAAGAAACAGTCACCATTTGCACACTACCTCGTTGTGAACCAATATAACATTGATAGATTCAAATGGATAAGTAAAATACTAATGGTTTATGGATGAATTGAATTTTATTTATGGATTATATGAGTTTAATTTTTAATACATAATAATTTGGATTTATTTTTTTGAGTTTCATAGCATTTGGAGAAGTTTTCCTATCATTTCCCCCAAGGTTGAAACTAGTCTTTTTGCATCTAATTTAAGGGAGTTATAGCAGACATTAAAAGTTGAATGGTGATGTATATGAGTTAATATTGATTTAATTTACATATACCCTAATTAAATTCATAAATTTTAGTTGTATTTAATTCATTTGGGAATCCACTTTTAGTATTCATTGTGGGGGAATTAGAACCCCAAATTACTAGTCAAAACTCCCACCTCGACCAGAATCTTAAAAAAGTTTGCAGAAGAATTTAGAGGGTCATAAAGATTCCCTGAACATAATATTCAAACATTAATATAATTCATATACTTTCTGTGCATATTTTGGAGTATTTGACCAATTTGGAGACCTAGACATCAAAACTAGTCAAAGATCGAAATAGGGAAAAAAGAGAAAAAATTGTTCATTTAATAAAATTTCAAAAAGGGACATTATAGTGGTATCAGAGCATGATATTGGTACTTGATGTGGTATTATATTTATGGGGACAATAATTTATGGACCACCATTATATATTGAAACCTAAAAATTATTTTGTTGAAGAGGAAACTGTGACTAGGGATGAAAAGGGAACCTCATATGATGGCGAGGACCATATAAAAATTATGGAACCTATATTTGAAGACATGAACAAGAATATTATAAAAGGATTTGAATTGTTGGATATCTAATGTTGGATAAAATATATTTATCTTAATAAAATGAAGGGGAAAAATGCATCATCGTGCTTGAAGGAGCAAAAGGAGGAGACCCATGAACCACCTAGTTCTGAAATAGGTGAAGTAGAAGAAGTAATACATGAAGAGGATCGAAATTCAGTCCCAAGTGACTATGAAAAATATGAAGAGACATAACATGAGTATCAAGAAGTTTCTATTTAAAATACTGAATATAATTTTGAGACACATTCTACCTTGGAAATGTAACAAAGAGCATCTACTGATGGATGCTCTAACTATGAAGGAGTACCTACTAATGGGTGCTCACAACTCTATGTTGGTGACATAGAGATCAGATTTCAAAATTTTGCTGCAAGCAAAATTTCTAGTAAACATGAAAATGAATACTTTGTAGCAGTTGAATAAGAAACAATATCAACTTCCCCATCAGTACTTGAGCTTCATGAAGTTGGTCCAAGCAATAAGGAAGAAGATGAGGAGGTTCATTTTCAAGAGCATCATTTTCTTTAAGGGTCCTTAAATATGAATTAAAATAAGATACAAGAGTCCCTTAGAATACTCCATTACACTCAAGCATTAGTGTAAAATTATTGTTGGAGAGCTACATGATTGGAGGAAACATCTTTCCTTGAAGACACCGAGAAGATTCAAAGAGCAATGTGCCACATGAAAGGTAATTTCATGTATTTGGTATTTTATAGAAACCATTTGTTTGAGATTAATGAATTGTTACATGATGAATAATTGAAGAATAATGAGGATAATCATAAGATCACAATTCAAAATGAGCAACTTCTTGAAAATTTGCAAGATACTTGTTTTTCCTCCTATGTTTCAGATTGTCAAATGGGAGATTGTTTGGAGGATTCTTGTGACATGGTGGATCATGAGAAATGTGAAAAATAGAATGTGCTTGATGTGTTTGAATATGAACTTGAAGAGATCCAAACACTTGATGTGGTGGAAGAGGAACTTGAATTGTCCCTTGATGAAGGTTATGACAAATGTTTCACACTTTTGAAGGAGATACATGATACTATCCATATGGATCCTTCCCATGATGAAACTTCTGCACATTTTGATAATTTGGGTGAGCTAGTTCCTTCTCCTACATCCTGAAATTCCATGTTTTGCAGCATTAGTCTCAATGAAGTATGGGTGAAAGGGTTCTTTTTTATTGTGCCACATGAGGAGTATGGAACTCCTAGATTTACTTTTTATGATGACATGGTTGGAGCACATTCTTATTTACATTTGCATCAGCATCCTTTGTTACATTATGATGATACACATCTACATGGGTGAACCTATGATTTTCACTTGAGTTACTTGGATACACATGATTTTCCTTGCTCCTTGCCTAGTCTATTTGATGTTGGAAGAACTTCATCCCACACTTGGGTGAAGAGATATGTGATTGAAGAACATTATTATTGGCAGAAAAATCGTCTGTTATTTCATGATGATATACATAATCATGGGTGTATTTATGAGACTTATTTGATACACTTTAAGTCTTCATGTTTTCTTTTCTAATTATTTGGTTTATATTTTAGTGGAGATTCTTTATTCACTTCTTGGATGAAAGAATACTTGGTTGAATATTTTGATTCTTATCACATCATTTTTTATCATCATTTTAGGACATGGAATCCTAGCTTATGTCATTGGAGCATATTTTATTGGTCACCTGAAGCTTGTATACACTTGGAAAATGGTGGTCTACTTACTTGGAGTTATAAGCACTTTCATCATCTTTTGATGAGGCACCTCCTTAATGTACATTTTTATTATGTTTTTTCTGTACTTTGATGATATATATTATGTAATCATGATGTTTGGAGGAATGCATACAATAAAATGGGATCCCGGAATTCTCTTTCCTAATGGTATGGGTTGGAGAGCACTCTTTATTGTTGGAGTACAAGAAAAGCAATGGGACCCTAGGATAGTTTTTAGTCCCATTGATTTCAAATTTTTTGGGAAACAACCATTATGGGAGATTGATTCCCAACTTAATAAAGTGATTTTAATAATATTATTGCAGCAGCAAGCATGGTGGTTCCTCTCTAAAATATTCATGGAATCTCAAAGACTCAAATTTGGGCAACTTAGTGGCAACTTCAAACAATCATACGGAAAGTAGGTTCTTCAACACCCATGTTTGAAATTGCTTGAGGACAAGAATTATTGGGAAGGGAGGATTTTTCATGTCCCAAATGTTTCATTGGGTCAGACTTTTCATGTCCCAAATTTTTCATTGGGTCACAAATGCCTAATCGCATCTTCCATATTCATGAGAGTTTGTCAAATTGATGCTAAGGGTAAAATAATTGTCAAGGAGTAAAATTACTATTTTCGTAGGTTGGGAGTGGAAGATTTGGGATTTGGAATAAGGGGAACAATAAATGATGTTTGAAAATTAGAATGGAATAAATATTTAATAAATTATATAAATAAATAAATAAAAGGGAAAATAAAAGTGGTAATTGATCATGAAGACACATGGAGGATGTGGGACCCACACAAGCTAGATTTTCTATGCCACATGGCATCCTCCTCTTGTCATTTAGAATCCAAAAGAAGCCAAAGGTTCTTGGGATGATTTACAAGGTCAATATACTTGTAATTAATCAATTAGGGTCGAATTGGAGTGGAAGAGTAACTCTCATGGAAGAGGAAGATGCATTTTTGGAGCTAGTGGGACACTTCGACTAGATTCCCTAGCTCTATGACAACAATTATTTAGATGCTATGAAGCCTATAACACAAATCAGGTCTGCGGGATGAAATATAATATATATCACATGTTAGGTCGAATATATATCCAAGATGGATCTAGAGGGACTAATGGCAGCTAAGATGCTTCCACATGTGATTTGGTGGAAGTGGGAGACTATGAATTGTTGTACAAGTGGCATTCTTTGGAATCTCTTCCCAACTGGAGTTGGAATGAATATCTTGGAAGGAATTCGACCCATAGAGAGCTTGTAAAATTTATAAATTTCAATAAAAAATAATTAAGGAAGCTTTTTTTCATTTGATAAATTGTCATTTGTGAATTGTGAGAGCTAGTGGATGACTAGTTTTCTTGCCTTAGACAATTTCGAGGGTGAAAGATTCCCATCAAAGTTGGTGTTTGGAGAGGCCACTCAGGTATTTCATGGAGCTTCAAAGGAGTTGCATTTGCAAGTGCAAACTAAAGGGAATCTCATGGTTCCTCCTATTGCAACACTTCCTCTCAACCATTTCCAGTTTTTATGGCATATTCTTGCTCACAGAGGGATTGTGCTTTGAGTGAGCTATTGGTATCATTGGGGAAGTTTACAATTGCCCATTATTTAATTTTGTGATTTAAATTCTCTATATTTCAATTTCATAAGAATATCAGGTTGAAATACTGAAATATTTCAAGTAAAAATGTTAATCAATGAAGAAATAGTGCCATTTCCCCACTATCTTGTTGTGAATTAAGGTAATGTTGATGGATTCAAATGGATAAGTAAAATACAGATGGTTTATGGATGAATGGAATTTTATATATGTATTTATAATTTCAGAATACTCTCAATTATACATACTCAAAATATTTAATGTATAAATGTTAAATAATGAAGAAATAATGCCATTTCCCCACTACCTTGTTGTGAACCAATATAATGTAGATAGATTTGAATGGATAAGTAAAATCATTATGCTTTATGGATGAATGGAATGTTATTTATGGATTATATGATTTTAATGTTCAGTACATAAGTAGTTGGAGTTATTTTGTTGAGTTTCATAGCATTTGGAGAAGTTTTCCTATCATTACCCCCAAAGTTGAAACTAGTCTTTTTGCAAATTATTTAAGGGAGTTATAGAAGACATTAAAAGTTTAATGGTGGTGCATATGAGTTCATATTTATGTACTTTACATGTCCCCTAATTCCATTCATAAATTCAAGTTGGATTGAATGCATTTGGGAAGCCATTTTCTTTATTCATTGTGGGGGAATTAGAACCCCAAATTAATAATCAAAACTCCCACCTTGACCAGAATATTAAACAAGTTTGTAGAAGAATTTAGAGGGTAATAAATATTCCCTGAACATCATATCCAGAGCTTAATATCATTCATATACCTTCTGTGAATATTTGGGAGCATCTGGACCAATTTGGATACCTAGACATCAAAACTAGTCAAAGGTCGAAATAGGGAAAAAAGAGAAGAAATTGGCCATTTAATAAAATTTCAAAAAGTGAAATTACACTTAGAATGGAAATCACCAAAAAACATCACCAAATTAAGAGGATTAACTTGAATATGCACCTATTATAAAAAAAAATTGTGAAAGGGTTCTCCAAGTTGACTTCTGCAGTCACTGATTTGACTAAGAAGGATGCTTTCAAGTGGGATGAAGAGGATGAAAAGTGTTGGAGACATTTACCATAATACACACTCTTCTGGTCAAATTGGCCTAGTTAAACCAC
Source organism: Pseudotsuga menziesii (assembly GCA_001517045.1). Lineage (NCBI taxonomy): Eukaryota > Viridiplantae > Streptophyta > Pinopsida > Pinales > Pinaceae > Pseudotsuga > Pseudotsuga menziesii. The sequence goes on along the minus strand of LPNX010338681.1, from coordinate 115,288 downwards.
TATCCTAAGTTTAATTGACATCAGTGGAGCATTAATTGCCAGCATCCAGTCACACCCACGCCTACCTACAGTCAAGGAGGCTAACTTAGCATTCTCCTACAATCAAGGAGGATAACTGGAGCACTCCGGGGGTGATCTGTGTGATATTAATGCACCTAATTGCTAACTGGTGGTTACAATCAGTTCAACCAGTCAGTTATAGTCAGTTAATGTGCCTCCAGTCATTAAATATATTATTTAATGATTATTTATTATTATTTAATGAACTGGAGTCAACAAGGTGCCTCCACCAAACTTCTGATGGTGAGTTCAGCTTCAGTTAACCTCATCGGGGTTCATTGGAGTCATGAAGCACTAGCACATGATGATTGGATTGCTATGACATGTGTTTGATCTCCTTCAGTTGAGATTCAGTCATTTATTGCACTTTGACTTCAGTTAGGGTTTGGTGAGTCAATTAGGGTTTTGGTCAAGTGGTTAACTGAGTGAGATTGAATGGTTGAGAGTCAATTAAGCTAGACTCACTCACTGAATTCGAATTGTCTCCTTAGGTATTTGAATTCTTCATGGAGTTAAGCCATTGCTCAGCATTGGAATTGTAACCCATTATTGTTTATTAAATATACAGAGAGGAAACCATTTATGGTTCTGATTATTTCCAATTCATGAGTATTTGTTAATTACTTTTGATGATTTTGATTCCTAGTTCCTAGATCATGTGCAAGAATTGATATGGTATCAGAGCATGCGGCGGGACAAAGAACAATCGCTCAAAAACAATATTTTTGACAGATTTCTCCATGAGAAGTGAGCAATAGCTCAAAATTCCAGCACTGCACCAGAAGCCAAGGCTTACCACTCAATATCCCAAGTAAAGAACTTGTTGATCAAGCTTGCTTGATTGACTATGCTGGGTGTGATGAAATCCTCGAATGTGCAGTCTTTCTGACCTTATTTTTCCCTTTCTGTTTTGATTTTAAGGTTTCTACAGGTGAAGCATTCACTACAGCATATCCAGATGACCTCCTCGGTACCTCTATTGACTCCATACAATTTACACACATGGAAAAAAAAAATGGAAAATCAGTTGTGCTCCAAAGGACTCTATAGAGTCACCATGGACACTGAAGTTGAGCCTGGATCCACCATAGAAAAATCAAGATTCTTGAACATGAAGGATGAAGCCTTCGGTTGCTTGTGCCTCTATATTTTCGATGACCTTCTCTTCCATATTACGGATCTAAAGACACCGAAAGAAATATGGGACAAATTGGAATCTCTGTATGGAAAGCATGATGACTTGAGAGTTTACCAACTCAAAAATGAACTCATGTCTCTCCAACCTTCCAATTTCGAGACTCTGAATGATTTCTTTACAAAGTTCAAGAATACTGTTTTTCTCTTGAAGCAATGCAAAGTGGAGAAGGAGGATGATCAGCTCATCCTATCCATCCTCTCCAAACTCGGGGCTGATTATTGAATTTTTGTTTCTACATTCCATGCGGGGAATCTCACAACCCCCGGATGGAATATGCCTACACTCAATGCCTTCATTGAGTCCCTAACTAGTGAACATGACAAGCTTGTCCAGATGGGGATCATCTGATATTCCTGTGATCAAGCCCTCCATGTCTCGGGGCACAAAGATGTGAAGGGTAAAGGAAAGCAGCAAAAAAGTCAGAAAACTAAATTTTATGCTCCCAAGCCTAGAGTTGAAAATCAGCAGCATGATGAATCTTCCAGCTCAAGGAAGAACAAAGGAAAAGGGAACAATGGGAAAGAAAAATTCAGGTGTTCTTACTGCGGGAAGGGTTTTCACCCTAAACATGCCTGCATGAAGAAAAATCTTGATGAAGCAACATCTCTTTGAGAGGAATCACATCAATCTTCCGGACAGATTTAAGAGGAGAGATCACCAAGATCGGGAACCACAGCATGAGAAAGGTCATGCCCTCATGGCAAGCACTTCAAAGTCCAAAGCACTGCTGATTGACAGTGGAGCTTCGAATCACATGATGGCTGAAAAAGACTCCTTTTCATCCTTGGAGACCGGTGAATCCATCCCCATCCACATGGGAGATGACTCCACCATCATTTTCGAAGGACAAGGTATTGTAGATCTAGAAAATGGTTTTTTTTCTAAAGTTTTGTACGTACCGTCTCTAGCAGCAAATCTCCTAAGTGTCTGTCAGATGACACATACAGGAATTCCTAAGAGAGTCACTTTCAGCCCAAATGATGTTGAGATAACAGAAATTGCATCCGGGAAACTCATTGCAAAAGGCCTTGCAAATCATCATGCGAAACCCTATGAGTTCTCTCACTTTGTTGCGGATGCAAAGCCCACCGCTCTGCTAACTCATGGAAATGAGGTTAGTAGGCTGTGGCATGAGAGGTTTGGCCATATTAATTTCAAATATTTGTAGCAATTACAGAAAAAATCCATGGTTGAATTCCTCCCAGTCATCAAGGCAACCACGGGAGTCTACAAGGGCTGTGTGATTGGAAAACACCCTGAGCACAAGTTTGATCGGGGGAAGGAAAACTGAGATACAAGCATATTGGGGATGATACATTCTGATATCAGTGGTCCAATTCCTGTCACATACATGAATGGATCAAGGTACCTCCTTACCTTTATTAATTATTTTTCAAGGTATACATGGGTTTTCTTTCTCAAAACGACATTAGAGGTATGTGGAAAATTTTCTGAATTGAAGGCCTTGATCAAAAATGCCTCTAGGATTAAGATCAAGATATTGAGATCTGATAATGGAGGGGATTATGTCAGTAATTATTTGCTGTAAATTTTCTCCCAAAGTGGTATTCAGGTCCAACATTCAATTCCCTACACTCCCCAGCAGAACGGAGTAGCAGAAAGGAAGAACCGGTCTCTCAACGAGATGACCACCTGTATGTTGGAGTCAAAGAAGCTTGATAAAAAGTTGTGGTATGAAGCCATGCATGCTGCAGAATACATTCAGAATAGGGTTCCCCATTCATCAGTGAAAGGAAATACTCCTTTCGAAGCATACTTTGGACACAAGCCAGATGTGTCGAACCTACGGGTGTTTGGGTCCACTGCATGGGCCCGAATTCTGCTTGATAAAAGAAGGGATTTGCAACCGCAGAGAATAGAATGTCTATTTATTGGGTATCCTAATGAATCTAAAGTATTCAAGCTTTTAGATATCAATACCAAACATATCATCATCGAGAGAAGTGTCAAGTTCGATGAGCCTCTTCAGGAGGTGGAACTAGTAAAGGAGAAAACTACTGAAATTCCTTCCTATTCCAATGAATATTTGGATGATGAAATTGGGGGTGATGACCCTGATTTGGATCCTATTATTTTTTATATCAGTGTGAAACAATCATTAGATACTGAATCAGAACCTAAATTGCAAAATCATCTTCCTACATGGGCCCAAAAGACACTCTCCTCCGCAGGAGACAACATTGGAAATCCGGATGATCCACGAAGAACGCGGTCTGATTTCCAAAGAGCAGGTATTGCGCTCTCTTGTTCTGATAATTTGCTGTCCATAACTTGCTATTTTATGATCAGTTTAGATCCAAAATCCTACTACCATGCTCGGAATGATCCGATATGGCAAGTTTCCAGGGATGAAGAGATGATTTCTCTTCAGAAAAACACTACTTGGGAGCTAGTTTCTCTTCCTCCGGGAAGGAAATTGGTTCAATGCAAGTGGGTGTTTCGGACAAAGGTTTCTGCTGATGGAAGCACCTGAAAATATAAGGCGAGGATGGTATAAAAAATTTTCTCTCAGGTCCAAGGGGTGTACTACCATGAGACCTTTGCACCGGTTGCAAAAATGGACTCCATCCGCCTTGTTTTGGCTATTTCCGCATCCAGGCACTGGGAGGTGCATCACATGGATGTTAATTAAGCCTTTCTTCATGGAGATATTCATGAGGAGATACACATGAAGCAGCCGGAGGGCTACATCACTGATCCATATTTGGTTTTCAAGCTAAAGAAGTCACTATATGGGTTAAAACAGGCCCCAAGAGAGTGGTATTCCAAGATGGATGCCTTCCTTCTCTCGCAAAACTTTCAGAGATGTAGATCAGATCCAAATGTGTATTTACAGCAGCATGATGGTAATATAATTATCATTTTTAAATATTTTGATGGCTTACTGATCACAGGTATCACAATTGCCTCCATTTCAGCCCTCAAAACTGCTCTCCACAATGCCTTTGAAATGAGTGATTTGGGGCTTCTAAAACAATTTTTGGTGCTCGAAATCGAGCAAAATTATGGTGGGATTATGGTCACTCAGTCAAAATACATTTCATACCTATTAATAAAGTTTAACATGGATGAATTTAGGCCTGAACCATTCCCTTTCCTTTCAGGGATCAGCCTTGAATAAGGAAAAAGCACACCTCCCATGGACTGCACTATCTATCGACAGCTGATTCGTAGCTTGTTGTACTTGACACATTATAGGCATGATATTTGTTATGCTATGAATGCTGTATCAAGATACATGCAGCAGCCTCATGATATTCATTGGAAGGAACCCAAGAGGATCCTCCAGTACATTCAGGGAACCAGGACATACGGCATTCACTATGCTGCAGACTCCGAGCTAGAGCTGGTTGGATACACAGATTCTGATTGGGCGGGTGATTCTATTGATCAGAATTCAACTTCCAGATATGTATTCATGTTTGGTGGTGGCCCTATTTGCTGGTCAAGCAAAAAGCAGGATGCCATAGCACTATCTTCAGTAGAGGCTGAGTATTGAGGAGCGGTGAATGCTTGCATCCAAGCAGTTTGGTTGCAAGGAATTCTTTCAGAGTTTGATCTTGGTAGTACTTTGTCCACTGTCCTATTTTGTGACAGCTAGAGTGCTATTAAGATATCCAATGATCTAGTTACCAGGAAGAGGACCAAACATGTAGAGATTCACATGCACTACATCAGGGAGCTAGTGCATGACAGGACCATCATTCTGCAATACTACCCGACTGATGAGCATATTTCAGACATCTTCACCAAGAGATTTTCAGAAAATAAGTTCACTTACCTCCGTTAACTATTGGGGGTGAGTTCATCAGGGTGATCCAGACTACTTCAGTGTTCAGCTTGAGGGGGGGGTTTTCCCACTGGGTTTTCCCTCTTTTCCTCACTTAGTTTGTTTTGAGCATTGTTTCAGTTTCAGCATTGTACAGGGTGACCTATGGCCTTAGTTTCCAGGGCCAAAGCATTTTTATGCATATATGTTTTCTAACTCTTCCTGAGTATAGCTTAAGGGGGGGTGTTGGAGACATTTACCATCATACACAATCTTTTGGTCAAATTGGCCTAGTTAAACCACTATCCTAAGTTTAATTGACATCAGTGGAGCATTAATTTCCATCATCTAGTCACACCCATGCCTACCTACAATCAAGGAGGCTAACATAGCCTTCTCCTACAATCAAGGAGGCTAACTGGAGTACTCTGGGGGTGATCTGTGTGATATTAATGCACCTAATTGCTAACGGGTGGTTACAATCAGTTCAAACAGTCAGTTAAATTCAGTTAAGGTGCCTCTAGTCATTAAATATATTATTTAATGATTATTTAATGATTATTTATTATTATTTAATGAACTGGAGTCAACAAGGCGCCTCCACCAACTTCTGATGGTCAGTTTAGCTTCATTTAACCTCATCGGGATTCATTGGAGTCATGGAGCACTAGCACTTGATGATTGGATTGCTATGACATGTGTTTGATCTCCTTTAGTTGAGATTCAGTCATTAATTGCACTCCGACTTCAGTTGGGGTTTGGTGAGTCAATTAGGGTTTTGGTCAAGTGGTTAACTGAGTGAGATTGAATGGTTGAGAGTCAGTTAAGATAGAATCACTCACTAAATTTGAATTGTCTCCTTAGGTATTTGAATTCCTCATGGAGTGAATCCATTGCTCAGCATTGGAATTGTAACCCATTATTGTTTATTAAATATACAGAGAGGAAACCATTTCTGGTTCCGATTATTTCCAATTCAAGAGTATTTGTTAATTACTTTTGATGATTTTGATTCCTAGTTCCTAGATCATGTGCAAGAATTAATAAAAAAGGAATTCCAAAAAATGAAAGAGGTAATGAGTAGTTGTCCCATGCTTGCATAACTTGATCTTTCTAAGCCTTTTCTTGTTGAATGATGCTTCAGGTGGAGAAATAGGGGTTGTCCTAAAGGAAGGCCAACACGCTATAGCCTTTGAGAGTAGAAATTTGCAGCCTCATGAAAAAAATTAATGGATATATGAAAAAGAAATGTTGGCCATCATGCATGCATTCGCCAAGTTTTGACAATACTTGGTAGGAAACACGTTTGTTGTGAAAACTAACCACAATAGTCTAAGGCACTTCCTCACCCAAAATGATCTAAATGAAAGGAAACAAAAGTGGGTAAGAAACATTCAAGATTATGATTTTGATATTGAATATGTGAAAGGAAAGAATAACATTGTGCCAGATGCATTATCTTGAAGACCTTATTTTTCTCTCATGGACATTTCCAAGGATTGAAAAACATGCTACTAGTTGAATATGCCAAAGATAAATTTTCTTGTGATGTATTAGATGGAATAATGGTGGATGATAAATATAGGATTGTGAATGGGTTGATATATTATAAGGGAATAATTTATTTGGTTCAAGATTCAACGATCAAGTGCAAAATTTTGCAAGAAGCACATGATTCCCCACTAGTTGGCCATCTCGGGATCTTCAAAAATTATAGGAAATTAAGGAAAAGATTATTTTGGAAGGGTCTCAAGGAATATGTTCAGAAATATGTGAATGAATGTAAGGCATGTCATAAAAAAAAATCATAACTTACATGCCCATTTGGCTTATTGCAAACATTTCCCATTTCGAAGAAAAAATTGGACAACATCTCAATGGATTTCATCACCGGTTTGCCTAAATATTTGGGTAAGGATTGCATATATGTTGTAGTTTTAAATTGAAAAAAAATTCTAATTTATTTTTTGTTACATCATATTTTAGTGCTGCACAAGAGGCTGGTATTTTTTTCAAAGAAATTTTCAGATTGCATGGGCTCCCCAAGAGCATTGTAAGTGACAGAGATAGTAGATTCATGGGTGATTTTTGGAATGAAATTTTTATATTGGTGGGCACTCAGTTGACTCCAAGTACAAGATATCATCCATAAGATGATGGAAACACAGAGAGGGTGAATCAATGGTTCGAAGGGTACCTAAGAAACTATGTGGGACAGAAACAAAAATCATGGCAAAAATGGCTACAATTGGGTGAGTTTTGCTACAACACCACTTTTAATATGTCAATAGGGATGCCTCATTTAAAATAATTATATTTTTATTATGCACTTACCTTTGTTGATATGATATTTTGGTGATAGTAGAGCTCGAAAAGCTAAATATTGGGTGGAAGAGAGCCAAGAAATTTTAAATATTTTGAAAGACAATTTGCAGGTTTCCCAAAATCAGAAACAACAATATGCAGATAGACATAGAGAAGAAAGGACCTTTAAGGTTAATGATGTACTATATTTTAGGTTTCACCCATATAAAAAAACATCTCTCAAAATGAATGGATCAGAAAATATAAAACCAAGATATTATGGCCCATACAAGGTAGTTCGGAAGATTGGGGAGGTATCATATGAATTGGAACTTCCAAAAGGGAGTAAAATCCATAATGTATTTCATGTTTATTGTCTCAAAAAATATCTTGGTCAGAAAATTTTCACTTCAGAAATAATTCCTCCTTTGGATGATAAAGGTCAACTCACACTTGTTCTGGAAAAGATTTTGAAGACAAGGGAAAGGAGATTGAGAAGCGGAACTATCAAAGAATACTTAATAAAATGGAAGGATCTACCAAGTGAAGATGCCACATGGGAAGACGGAAATATTTTACAGCATCCAAATCCAAAATTGCTTGAGGACAAGCGATCTTGGGTTGGGAGGACTGTAATATCCCCATTTTTATAATTGCATAGCACAACAATTCCATCAATCCTACTAGTTACCTAGGTTGGATGTATACATTTGGAAGTTTAATAAGGGATCTAATACATGATGTTCAGACCTTAGCAGGGAATAAATATTTAATAATGGATCTAATTAAATAAATACAATATAAAATTTAATTGGCAATGGATCATGGACACACATGGATATTATGGGGCCCACACAAGTTAAAATTTATGTGCCACATGGCATCCTCCTCTTGCAATTTTGAATCCATGGGAAGCCTAAAGTTCTTGGATGAGTTAGAAGGCTGATAAAATTGGAAATATTCATAATAGGTTTAATTGGGAAGGAAATTTAACATACATGGGAGAGGAAGAGTCAAATGGGATCTTCTTGGACACTGCGGCTAGATTCTCTAACATCTATGACATCTATGACATCAATGATGAAGATGATATGACATTTATGACATATTGTAGAACTTAATGCTTAAATATGACCATCATGACATGTCAAAAAAAAATATAGCATCCAATATGGCTCTCATGTGATTTGGGGAAGCTCAATTGGTTCCTACTCGAGTTGGGGCAAGATGGAAGGCTAGGAAATGGAGGACACATGGGAAATCTTGAGCACTCACCATAATTCGAATTAGCTTGAGTTTGTGGATGGATCGGTAACCTTAGAAGAATAAGGATATTTATAAAATACATGGCTCAACCAAGAGAATAGATTTTGATCATTTGAGAAATTTTCCTATGTGAAGAGAGAGAGCTAGTGGATGACTAGTTGCTTGCCTTAGCCAATTTCGAGGGTGAAAGATTCCCATCCAAGTTGGTGTGTGGAAAGTCCATTCAGGTCTTTCATGGAGATTTAATGGAGTCATAATTTATAGGTTAAATATACAGGGCAGCTCTTGGACACTTCAATATTAGCTTGTTCTTTCATCTATTCCAAGTTTTCTCATCATATTCTTGCTCTATGGATTGAGGCGCACTTGGTGAGGTATTGATATATTTGGGGGAGATTATAATGCCCCATTATATTATGATCTGATGTAAATTATATTTATTTCAATTTCGTAAGAATATGAGGTAGAAATATGAAAATATTTTATGTAAAAGTGTTAAACAATGAAGAAACAGTTCCATTTCCCCACTACCTTGTTGTGAACCAATGTAATGTTGATGGATTCGAATGGATAAGTAAACTAATGATGATTTATGTATGAATGGACTGTTATTGATGTATTATATGAGTTTAATGTTCAGTACATAAGCATTTGGAGTCATTTTGTTGAGTTTCATAGCATTTGGATAAGATTTCCTATCATTTCCCCTAAGGTTGAAACTAGTCTTTTTGCATTTAATTCAAGGGAGTTGTAGAAGAAATTAAAAGTTGAATGATGATGCATATGATTTAATTTTGATTTAATTCATATGTACCATGATTCCATTCATAAATTTTATTTGGATTGAGTGCATTTGGGAATCCATTTTCGGTATTTATTGTGGGGGAATTAGAACCCCAAATTGCTAGTGAAAATTCCTACCAGGCCAGAATATTAAACAAGTTTGAAAAAGAATTTAGATGTTAACAAATAATACCTAAACATCATATTCAATACTTAATATCATTCATATACCTTCTGTGAATATTTTGGAGCATTTGGATCAATTTGGATACCTAGACATCAAAACTAGTCAAAGGTCAAAATTGAGAAAAAAGTGAAAATTGGTCATTTAATAAAATTTGAAAAAGGGACATCACAGGATACTCGCCAAATTTATATAAAAAATTATTCTAAGAGAGTGCACCAAACTCAATGCAAAGTGAACCCAAACTCGAGAGACATTGTGAAGGAAGAGATTCATAAAATTTTGGAGGCAGGTTTCATCTATCCTACTTTAGACAACGAGTGAGTATTTCCACTAGTAATCATAGTCAATAAAAATGGGAAATAATGAATTTGTGTAGAATATAAGGAATTGAATAAAGAAACACAAAAAGAACACTTCCCTTTACCATTTATCGATCAAGTTTTAGATACCTTTTCTAGAAAAAGATTCTTTTATTTCCTGGATGGTTTTAGTGGATATAATCATATCCATATTTCCCTTGAAGATCAAGATAAAACAGTCTTCACTTGTACTTGGGGAACCTTTGCATACATTGTTCTTCCTTTTGGGTTACGTAATACACCAACTCCATTTCAATTAGCTTTAATAAGAATCTTTTCTGAGATGGTAAATGAGTGCATGGAGATCTCACTCTATACGGTAGCATTTTTTATGAAGCTTTAAGGAATATGGAAAAAGTTTTAGAATGCTGTGAACAAACCTACTTATCCCTGAGTACTGAAAATTTTCATATGATGATAAGTGAGGGTATATTTCTTGGGAATTTTATCTCTACTAAAGGAATCCAAGTAGATCTATCTAAACTAAAGGTAATTACAAACATTCCTACTCCTGGATCGTTGAAAGAGGTACGTAGTTTTCTTGAACATAATGGCTACTATAGACAATTCATCGATTTTTTTTCCTAAATTGACATCTCCTTTATTCACTTTATTAATGAAATATGCCCAATCTTTTTGGATAGATGCATGCCAAAAAACATTTTCATAACTAAAGAAAATGTTTTCTACAACATCAATCCTAAGGAGGCCTAATTGGGACTTTTGTTTTCATATTTCTTTGGATGCTTTAGATACTGCTATTGCAGCAGTCTTGGGATAGGAGGAAGGTCACAACCCATATGTTATCTATTATGTTAGTAAGAATATTGACCCTAATGAACTAAACTACAAAGTGACAGAAAAATAATTCCTTGCTATTGTTTATTCCATTAATAAATTTAGACATTACATTACTAGGTATTCTACTTTTGTGCATAATGATCATTCAACTATTAATAATTTAATGACTAAAGTAACTAGGTGGTTTTTGTTGTTACAAGAATTTGATATAACCATTGTTGATAGACCAGGAAAGGAAAATGTGGTCGCAAACTTCCTTTCTTATCTGAATCATAATGATGATAATTCACTAGTCGATGACTCCTTTCCTAATGAACACGTGTTCACAGTCTCAACATATTCCCCACGATATTAAATATCGCTAATTATTTGGTTGTAGGTAAGTTTATAGCGCACTTATTGAAACATGAAAAAAGAAGGATCATACAACGGAGCGCTGGATACTTGTAACATCCCCGACCCTCCGACCGACGAAGATGATGCTACCATACATCACATCATCCAGGCATCTAGCCCAATGAACATGAACATACATATATGTAATGCTGAAGCATGATATTTAAAACATCAAACATATTACGAGGCATAATCATTCATATACACAACAGAAGCAAAAAAAATGCATTCATATACCATTCATCATTCAATATGTACATCATCATTCATCAATGGTAATTATAATTGCAGACACAAGTTAGGCAAGAATAGTTATCTTATAGAGAACTTGTTCCGCAACCAGCTACATCGCTCCAACGTTCCACCCAACCATAGGCATGCGTGCTCCTTAATCTCTCATCAACGCTGCCACCCCCGAGCCGGGCATGATTCCCCAAGGAATAAGGAACTAACAGGTTTACACATAGCCAAGGATAACTCCACCACAACGGTACATAGTTCAGCCAAGCCAACACAGCTGGGTTTATCAAGCGAACAACAGATCGACCAAGCCAACAAAGTTGGGTTTATTAGGCCATCCAGGAGTTGGGAAAGGCTAAATGCTAAGTTGGTGATCTCATTGAAGAGATAAGGACACCTACACCAAAACTAGTCTAACTTCTAGAACACCCACACACACCCAACACAAGGAAATCAATCCTTTAGACCCTGATTCCCCTTCCATTTCTACTCAGGGGTTGTGGAGAAGAAATCCAGCCCACTAGATCTGTCTGTGTGGTTACCAAACACACCAGGTTTATCAAGCACATCAGGCCTTCATTACCACTCCAATGAAGTCTGAATACCAACCACTGCGTTCATGCAGCCAACTAGCAACCAAAGCTTTGACAGGGGAAAACAACCCCTGAATCGTTGTTGGCCCTATCGTGGCTAGAAGGATTCCACAATGATCTAAGGCATCCAATTTAAAAGGAAAACACAGCCAACAAGAGTGGGAAATAACGGCCATTGAACGATGAATATAACCACTATCCACAATCAATAACGAATGTCTGGACAACTACAGCAAGAATGCAAGCAGAGGAAAAACCACCCTTAACATAAACAAGAAGAAAACATACCACCAAGGAAACCATGGGAAAAACATCCCCCCCCAATGAAAACCACGACAATCCTTCATAGTCTTGCAATGGTGGAGGAAAAAAACTAGACTTCTACATGAACAAGAGAAAGAACGTCTCTCCGATTAGCAAGGCGGTGTGTGATAGGAATGGTGAACCCCCAAACAAGAAATCACACCCCTTATTAACTCAGCTCTACGTGAGGAAGATAAACTGTCCCCTTGCGCGTCCCTGCATGAGAGTGAACCCAACGGCCAAGAGAGTGGCGTAGTGCTAGTTCCCTTACCCATCTGAAGGTGGAGAGATGGCTGGTGGAGTGAGCATGTGGAAAAGACTGACATTCCTACCACCCTCCACTTCTAGCAATAACTGCCTCAACAACTCAGCACAACATTAAAGTGGTGGTTGGATGAGACAAGGGAAGGTGAGCAAAACAAACAAGGTGATGACACATGGATTTTACCGCCATGGGCTCAAGGATTATAATCCCCCCTCCTTATCCTTAGGAATGATGCCCCTTCTCAATTTAGTTGCAGTGAACATAGTTGGTTGGGTTATTTAATTAAAAATGCATAGTTACATGATGCCACAATTTAATATATGTAGTATGTCCCAATATACCATCGATGATCATTCCAATCTGAATCATAACATAACTAAATTGATGGTGGGGCCTTTACCCTTATCTCCTCACCATGATTATTTACAACACATGTATCATGTATATTAATGCAAACGGGGTCAAAACCAGGGATTTTACATTCCCCTCCCCCTTCAATAGCACTGTCCTCATTGCTTTACAAAATTTGAACAAAATGCTACACTGGTACCGCCTTAGTGTTCTGCAGGATTGAAAAAAAAAGGATGTGCCAATCGCATGGCATACTCTAGCTCCCACATAGCCTCTTTAGGTCCATAATGCTCCCATTACACATTTTCCTACCCTATGGCTCGGTTTCGGAGCATTGTGAGCTTCCTGTCGAGGATGCGCATTGGCTCGATTTGGAACTCTCCCTTAGGTTCAACCTGAATCACATCCCACTTTATCACATGGTTAGGATAATGTACATATTTCTTAAGAAAAGAAAGATGAAAAAAATTATGATCTCTAGTACTAGCAAGCAATGCAAGTCTATATGCAACAAGCCCTATTCTTTCAAGCACTTCAAATGGCCCACAATATCTACATGACAGCTTGGCAAAACTTCCAAGCTTCAAGGAACTTTTCTTTTCTTTCACTTTGAGGTAAACATGATCCCCAACACTGAACTCTCTATTCATCCTATGCTTATCTGCATAGATTTTATGTCTGTCCTGTGCTACTTTCATATTCTACCTAATCTTTACAACCTCTTGCTCCATTTCCTTGAGTAACTCTGTTCATTGGGTTATCCCAAGTCATTGGTGTCCTACACCTTCTTCCATACAAAGCTTCGTATGGACTCATCCCCAAGGATGCCTGATGTCCATTGTTGTAAGAAAACTCTACCAAGTTTAAGTAATCTTCCCACTTGGTTGGTTTGTCCATCACATACATGCAAAGCATATCTTCAAGCACCTAATTAACTCTTTATGTCTATCCATCTGTCTGAGGATGGTATGCAGTGCTGAAGTTTAAATTTGTGCCCAAATCTACAAACAATCCCTTCTATAAATTGGAAGTGAACTTGACATCTCTGTCAGAAACTATTGCCTTCGGCAATCCATGCAATTTAAAAATCTCCTTCATGAAGATCTTTGCAATGTCATCAGTCTTGTGAGTAGACTTCACTAGTATAAAATGTGCTTCTTTTGTCAACTTGTCTACCACAACCATGATGGAATCATGTTGCCTCCAAGTCATCAGCAATCCTGTAATAAAATCCATGAAAATAACTTCCCATTTCCATTCCGGGACTGGCAAAGGATGCAACAAACATGCTGGATGTTGATGCTCAACTTTTACCTGTTGACATTTCATGCACCTTGAAATGTATTCAGCCATGTCCTTTTTCATTCCTGGCCAAAAGTACTGCTTTCTAGCTGTAGCAAGTGTCTTATGATATCCTGGGTGACCAGAGTACAAAGCTTGATGGATTTCATCCACAACAATTCTCCTCAAATCTGCTACATTCAGAATATAAATTCTGGCTTTATAAGTGAGAAGTCTATATTTTTCCAATTTTTATCCCTCATACTTCTTCTCAAGACTTTTCTACTGCAATTTGTCTTTTACCTACTCATACAATTAGTCTCCGGCAACATGATTAACAATCTGCTGCCTCAAATATGATTGGTAAATACTAAGAGATGCCACATGCATTTCCTATACCTTCCTGTTCAGTGCATTAGCTACCTTGTTTTCTTTTCCTTTTATATGCTTGATTTTGAAATCAAACTCACATAAAAATTCCAGCCATCTCGCTTTCCTAGCATTCAGAGTAGGCTGATCAAACAAATACTTCAGTCCATAGTGATCTGTTCTTAGTTCAAATATTATACCCATCAAGTAATGTCTCCACATCTTGAGAGCATGTACTATGGCTGGCAGCTCTAGATCATGAGTGGCATAGTTCTTCTCATGATCTTTCAAATTTCTTGAATCATAACATATCATGTGGTTGTCTTGTATAAGAACTCCTCCAAGCCCTTGTCTGCATGCATCGGTACATACCAAAAACTCTTTCTTTGGGTCTGCAACCTTCAATACTTGTGCACTAGTGAGAATATTCTTCAATCGCTGGAAGCTTTCTTCACACTTTGAATTCCTTTTGAACTTTACTCCCTTCTTTTGCAAAGAAGTGATAGCATGTGCAACCTTGGAAAATCCTTCAATGAATCTCCTATAGTATCCTACAAGTCCCATAAAAGATCTTATATCCCTCACATTTCTTGGAGTAGGCAAATTCATAATGGCTTCGATCTTCTCAGGGTCTACTGATATACCCTCTTCTGAGATAATGTGACCCAAGTACTGAATTCTATCCCTGTAGAAGTCACACTTGCTTAGTTTGCATACAACTGATGTTCTCTGAGCGCTTGCAATGTCAGTCTCAAATTCTCTTCATATTCTTCCTCATTCTTACAATAAAAAATAATGTCATCAAGGAAAACAAGAACAAACTTGTCCAAATACTTACTGAAGATGTTGTTCATAAGGCAAATAAATGTAGCTGGTGCATTTGTGAGACCAAATGGTACCACTACAAACTCATAATGTCCATACCTTATCCTGAATGTTATCTTATGAATGTCTTTGTCCTTGATTCTCACTTAATGGTAACCAGACCTCAAGTCGATCTTGGAAAATACCTTTGCTCCTCTCATTTGATCAAAGAGGTCATCAATCCTAGGCAAAGGATATTTATTCTTCAAAGTAACCTTGTTCAAATGTCTATAATCAATACATAACCTGAGTGTTCCATATTTCTTCTTTACAAACAGAATCGGTGCTCCCCAAGGAGACACACTCGGTCGGATATACTTCTTTTCCAACAACTCTTACAGTTGCATATTCAACTCTAGCATCTTTGGTGTACTCATCCTGTAGGATGTCTTGGACACTGGTCCTACTTTTGGCACAATTTCAATGGTGAAATCAATGTACCTCTTTGGAGGAATCCCTGGAATCTCATCAGGAACACATCCTTGAATTCCTGTAACACCTGATAGTCCTCCAACCTAGGAGTCTCATCTCTTGTTGGTTCCAAAATTTGAGTTGCATACAACTGGAAACCTTTCCTACATAACTTCTTCAACTGCATTGCTGAAACCTGTCTTTGAAATTACCTTCAAAATACCTTTCACCACTACTGGGTTTCCTTCTTCATCCATCCATTCAAAAGTCTTGTTATAACAATCAAGCTTCACTCGGTGAGCTTCTAACCAATCCATTCCAATGAGAACATCATAGGAACCAAGCGGTAGAACATTCAAATCTACATAAGTTATCAATCCATTCATAACCAATGGACATTTCTCTACCACTTCACTGACCTTTCTCTTAGTCCCCGCGGCTAGCTGAACTAGCCAAGGTATCCTATGCTTGTCCTTCTTAAAAGCACAAATCTCCACTACTTTAGGAGTAATGTAACTGTGAGTAGAACTAGGGTCAATCAAAATAGAAACAGATTGTTCAATAATCTTACCTACAACTTCAACCATAGTTGACTAGTGATCTTCCTAGCGGTCCTCCAGTGCTGCATAAATTCTAGGGACTACTCTTGCCTACTTGACCCACTGTTTCTGCTCCCTGAATGTTATAAGATGGTCTTGCAATTTCATTCTCAACTGGACAATATCCACGCAAGTGAGGTCCTTCACATTTACAACATTTGAGTGGACCTCTATTCTAATCTGGCTCTTTAGGCTGTCCACCAGTCACTCCAACTGGATTACTTGCAGCTTAGGATGGTTGCTTCTACTGATTCTTGAATCTAGAAGGTTTGAAACCTTTCCTTCTTTGGTCAAACTTCTCATTCTTCTTGTCCTTCCATGCCTTATGGTATTCAGGTTTACCTTTACTTTGTTCATAGCAATACTTAGCCTTCCTTATTGCTTCTTCAAGAGTTCTCAGCCCATAGAAATCAATTCTATCTTTGTAAGCTTGAGGCAATCCACTTAGAAACCACTATATCTTCACTTTTTCATCTCTGATGTACCGGACATACCTCAACAATTCAAAAAACTTATTTGCATATTCATCCATGGTCTATTGTCCCGATCTCAGCTCATTGAACTCCTTAATCTTGTCATCATAATAGCTGTCAGAGAGGTATTTCTGCCTGAAATACTTCTTGAACTATTTCCACTTTAGTTTCCTTTCACTGATCTTCTTTACTTGCTTGAAGTGTTCCCACCAAATCGATGCTCTTCCATTCAGATTGAATATGGCAACTCTTGCCTTCATGTTTCCTGAGTAATCATGCACTTGAAAGTACTTCTTTATCCCAAGAAGCCAAGCTTTAGCTTCTTGTCCCATCTTTATCTCACCATCAAATGTAGGAGGCTTAGCTTTCCTAAATTCATCTCAAGAGCGATCCCTATGGTTCCTTCTTCTTTTCTTTTTATGAGAAGATGGACTTTTATCTCTGCTGGATTCTTTAGAATCAGATGATCCACTACAAGTTCTTCTCCTTCTCCTAGTGCTTCTCTTATTTCCTTCCAGTCTTGATGTACCTCGTCCAAAATCTATCTTTTTCTGCAAGTCTATAAAACTCTACAATATGGAAGCATTCAACTGATGCTGCTCTTCTTGGGATTTAACCAAGCTTCTCATGGTGGCTGCAAATTTGGATGGTGTCCCCTGGAATCTCCTTCCATTAGAATCTATGTCATCATTTCCATTATGGACATTTTCTCCCATGGCATCCTCTGCACGCTTGTACGAATCCCTAGCATCATACCCATCATGGGTTCTCATGACTGAACCACCTCTTGCTTTACCACACTGTTCTTTCTAGAGTACTGCTTTTGGAAGTTGTCCATAATTCTACAATGTGTTAGCAGCAAACGGTTAGATGCATGTCATTAATATAAATCAAAACTACTTACCTTCCTCTTTTGGAAATTCATAAACCACAATTTTCGCTTAAAACACAAAACATTTCTCTCTTCCTTTTCAGCCCTATGATCACTGATAGTCTGTTGAAATATCCTTGAAAAATCACTGAGAAATTCCCTTGAAACCCCAATTTCCTTAGGCCCAATCATACCTCTTCCTAGCTATCTTCTTGGCGTTTCGGTGGGCTGAAACCTCTAATTTCTTGCACCGTGTCAGTGAATTGCTCATCTATTTCCTTCCGTCGTATCAGGCCTACAGTGGTCTATCATTCCGCAACGGTGGCCAACAATCCCATTATAATTTCCGTGGACTAAATCTTTGTCGACGGTCAGAGCGGCACCCTACTGTGGCATCGGACACTTAGTCCTATAGGCGTCCACAACGGCGGTTCCACAAGTCCTAACTCTTCTGATCATTGGATCTATCGTTTCATTGGGCGGTTGGTATCGACAACTTAAACCTTAATACTTTCACAGTGTCGGCACTCCCGATCACTATCGCCCCCATAATTTCACATCAGAACTCAGAGCCATTATCTGCTAAAGACCTCGGCATCGGTGAGTGGAAGGCTATTGCATCGGAGGAATAGTTCACTCGGCAGCCGCAATGACAGATGTCTGAACAACTAAATCCTTCCGATGATGTTCATTGGCGGTCTGATATCCTATCATTTTCTGATGTTTTCTTCAGTTACGCAAATTTTCACAATTTTTCCTTCTTGTCTTCCACCGCGTCGGCTATCGGAGCAACTATCCATCGGGCGGATAGTCCATTACATAGCCGCAATGGTGGGCACATCATCGGCTAATTATTACCGCTATTCATTGGCGATCAATACCATTAACATCTGCCGATTGCCAATGATTTTCTTGCCTTAGAAAATTTTCAAAAACTTTCACTCCGCCATTGTCATTGGCGGTTCAACCAACTAATTTTCAGCAATCCTTCACCCTCTCTCGCCGTCGTATCGACTCAACCATCTCTTATCCAACGACGATCAAATCCAATATTCATTTCCAATCGGCGAGCTGAAACACATCGTTCATCGACAGTCAAAACTTCTATGCATTGGAGGGTTAGTTCACTAGGCTTCCTCAATGGCAGGCGCACGAACCACTAACGTCTTTCAATAGCCGATGATTTCATTACTTACATATTTTTTCAAAAATTTTCCGCTGCATCGATTGCCGAAACATCTTTCCTCAACGGCATCGGCGGTCGGAGGCTCTATCCATCGGAAAGATAGTCCTGTAGCCATCCTCAACGACGGTGCTCAATCATCTAAGCATCGGCGATCCATCTGTCTAAGCTTTTCGATGTGCCGATGGCCAAACACTTAGAAATTTTTTCAAAACCAAGGTTTTTTTTGTGAAAGTTCTCTAATCTTTTCTAGGCATAAGGTAACCTTGCCCTTCTATCTAGTCTTTCATGGCCCATTCAGGTCCATGCTGCAACCAGAGCTTTGATACCACACTGTAACGTTCCCGACCCTCCGATCGGCAAAGAGGACACTACCATACATCACATCATCCGGGCATCTAGCCCAACAAACATGAACATACATATATGTAATTCCGAAGCATGATATTTAAAACATCAAACATATTATGAGGCACGATCATTCATATACACAACGGAAGCAAAACAACATGCATTCATATACCATTCATCATTTAATATGTACATCATCATTCATCAATGGTAATTATAATTGTAGACACAAATTAGGTAAGAATACTTATCTTATAGAGAACTTGTTTCGTAACCACCTATGTCGCTGCAACGTTCCACCCAACCATAGGCCCACATGCTCCTTCATCTCTAAGCAACGCTGACACCCTCGACCCGGGCATGATTCCCCAAGGAATAAGGAACTAACAGGACTACTCATAGCCAAGGATAACTCCACCACAATGGTACACAGTTCAGCCAAGCCAACGTAGTTGGTTTATTAGGCGAACAACAGATCGACCAAGCCAACAAAGTTGGGTTTATCAAGCCATCCGGAGTTGGGAAAGGCTAAATGCTAAGCTAGTGAGCTCATTGAAGAGCTAAGGACACCTACACCAAAACTAGTATGACTTCTAGGACACCCACACACACCCAACACAAGGAAATCAGTCCATTCTCTACAACGTAGTCCCTCAAACCCCGATTCCCCTTCCAGTGCTATTCAGGGGTTGTGGAGAAGAAAGCCAGCCCACTAGCTCTGTCTATGTGGTTTCCAAACACACCAATTTTTTCAAGTACATCAGGCCTTCATTACCACTCCAATATAGTCTGAAGACCAACCACTGCATTCATGCAGAAAACCAGCAACCACAGCTTTGACGGGGGAAAACAACCCCTAAATAATTCTTGGCCCTATCATGGCTAAAACAATTCCACAACAATCTACAACAGCCAATTTACAAGGAAAATACAGCCAACAAGAGTGGGAAATAGTATCTAAGAAACAATGAATATAACCACAGTCCATGATCAATAACGAATGTCTGGACAACTACAACAAGAATGCGAGCAAGGGAAAAACCACCCTTAACATAAACAGGAAGAAAATATACCACTAAGGAAACCACGGGAAAAAAATCCCCCCCCAATGAAAACCATGGAAATCCTTCACAGTCCAGTAGTGGTGGAGGCAAAAACCCAAACTTCTGCATGAACAGGAGGAACAACGTCTCTCCGATTAGCAAGGCAGTGTGTGAGAGGAATGGCGAACCCACAAACAAGAAATCGCACCCTTTATTAACTCAGCTCTACATGAGGAAGATGAACCAGCCCCCTACCCGTCCGTGCATGAGAGTGAACCCAATGGCCAAGAGAGTGGCATAGTGATGGTTCCCTTACCCATGTGAAGGTGGAGAGATGGCTAGTGGAGTGAGCATGTGGCAAAGACTGACAGTCTTGCCACCCTCCACTTCTAGCAATAACTTCCTCAATAAATCAGCAGAACATTAAAGTGGTGGTTGGATGAGACAAGGGAAGGTGAGCAAAACAAATAGGGTGATGACACATGGCTTTTCTCCCCATGGGATCAAGGTTTACCATCACCCCTCCTTATCCTTAGGAATCATGTCCCTTCTCAATTTAGTTGTAGTGAACATAGCTGGTTGGGTTATTTAATTATAAATGCATAGTTACATGATGCCACAATTTATTATATGCCATATGTCCCGATATACCATCGGTGATCATTCCAATCTGAATCATAACATAACTAAATCAATGGTGGGGCCTTTGCCCTTAGCTCATCACCATGATTTTTTACAACACATGTATCATGTATATTAATGCAAACGGGGTCAAAACGAGGGATGTTAAAATATTGTTGGATCAGAGGTCATCTCTTCTACATAGGGGCTTGATTTGGAAATCAGATGTTGTGTGAGGGAATATTAGATTCACAGCATCTTGAAGGCCTGCTATGATGAGCCTTATGGGGGCATTTTGATGATAAGATAAGTGGTCATCAGGCATTAAGAATGGGGTAGTTTAAGCCAACCATTTTTTAGGACACAAAGAAATATGCTCAATTCTACGACAACTGCCAAAGGATGGGTTGGAAAAATAGATTGGATGAAATGCCACTTCATCCATAGTTAGTAGTTTAACCTTTTGACTGATGGGCTCTGCACTTTATATGGTCTATATATCATCATTCAAAACAAAAGTTTTATATCTTGTTTTGTATAGATTACAGGAATAAGTGGGTGGAGGTTGTGGCTCCTATATCGAGAGATATTCACCTACTTTGGAGTACCTAGAGAGATAGTAACAAATGGAGCACCGCAGTTTGTGTCCTACAAAATGGAATCCCTATTTCAAAAATATCATATTCAACATCTAATAACCTCACCATATCATCCATAAGCCAATGGCCAGGTGGAAAGTAGAAATAAGGTTATATAGGCTATCCTTACAAAAATGGTGAAGAGTCACCACAAGGATTGGGATGAGAGGATTCCAGAAGCATCATGGGCCTATCGTACTACAAGGCGCAACACTACACGTCTTTCCCCATATGAACTCATGTATGGAAAGAATGTTTTCTTTCCCATTGAATTTGAGATAAAAACCTGAATATGACTATAGAAGCAAATCTGGATTTAACAGAGGCTCATAGGAACCGGTTGGATCAATTAAACGAATTAGATGAGAAGCACAAACCTATTGTACATCACACAAAATTAATTCATAAACAATGCTCCAAATGGCATGGAAGGTTTATAAAGAAGAGGGTATTTTGTGAAGGAGACTAGGCTATATTATATGATTCACCGTTTAAGAAGGATTTTAAGTACAAACTACATACATTATGGTTGGGACCCTACAAAATAAAGAAGGTATTCAACAATCAAATCATCCATTTGACTAGTATCAATGAAAATTAGACACCTTTGTTTGTGAATGGTCATCGGCTATGGCTATATCATAAACCTGTTTTAAAAAATGCATTTATTTCTCATGTTGCAATTGGTCCAAACTGTCAATTGATACAGGGGAAGGGGTTTTCCCTTATTTTTGATAATATTTAAAAATCCACCATAATTCCACACAAAAATTTGTATATAAATAAAATGCTAATTTCATTTTTTTTTCTTTAATATTTTGATCGGTTTGTTGTTTTTAAGAATTGTATACATGAATATGCATGAAGGTTCAGTTAGAGGGAAGCATTTGCATTGGGCCAATCGATTGTGGGAATTTTGGATGATCCTTCTCAATTTGAATAATTCAAAGAAAAAGTGAACATAGTTGCAAACCTCTATTGAAATTCAGTCATTTTCCCCATACTTTTACGAAAAGTCCGCCGAATTGTTTTTTAGTGAAAACTCCACTAAACTGCCTATTTTTATCCAATGAAATTCCATTGCAACTTCAATATTTTTTGCTGCAACTCTGCTATTTCTCTCACCAAACTGGTTATTTTTTTTCTGCAAGTCTACTATTTTTTGTTGCAACTCCCTTATTTTTCTCACCAAACTGGGTATTTTTTTTGCTACAACTTTGTTATTTTCCTCCTGCAACTCCATTGTTTTTCCACCAAATAGGCTATTTTTCCATTGAGACTCTGTTATTTTTCCATTGCAACTTTGTCAGTATTTTTGCTAAAATCTCAGTAAAATACTGCCACATCTCGGGTAGATTTTCACCCAAGTACTTATGTTTTATGATGAGATATTGCTAAAGATTCACCACTCTGCTACTGTTCATGAAAAGAAGTCCAAAGAATTCATTTGTATTCCACGTGTCCTTGAAATTAATGTTAACACTAATGTGTTTAATTTTTTTATTGGACGACGACCAGTTTGTTCTACGAAGGCACGTGTGTAATTATGTCTCTATCGATTGTTTGGGCATCAAAGGAAGCCATCTTGGAAAGACGACAGTTCGATACGACATTAAAAAGGTACATGCTTTGATTATAAGCATGGTTAATCATGAAATTATATGGTAATAATGATTATATTCTACCTTTTAATCCTTGTCAATCTCCCGTAACCAATCAATATTCAAGTGAAGCATGTCAAATATCCAACCTGCACTTATTTAATGACCATTGTCCAATCCAACCTATACGTTAACCCGTTAAAATATCTTGGTCCATAACTACTCTAACTTTCTAATGATATCAACACGAACCCAGGCTATCCATTAACTATTTTCGCATGCTACAACTCCAACGATTGATATTGTAGCTGCTACATTTTCCATTAGAGCTAGAAGAGCAGACGTAGTATGGGTCCTCTAGTAAGATACGAGCCCAAGAACTTAGATTCCCTAAATGAAAATAGAAAATTCATTGACATCTTTTAGCAAGCGAGGTGGATCGAGTACTTTAAGAGACTAAATGGTTTTCATGAGAAGACGACACTCCAATTTGCCAAGAATTTGACTAAAGATCATTTGAAGATCAGAGGACTCAGAATATATGTATCAGAGTGGGATTTGGAAAAATTCACAGGGTTGCTGAAAATTGGGGATAGATGGTTTTGTCAGAAGACACACAACTTTCTAGAAGTAGAATCATTCCTTGTAGACGGAGAGAGGGTGCAGCCGAGGTCTAGGGGAATAACACTGTAAACACTACCAAGAGCTTTGTACCAGGTTGCCATTTTTTTGAAAAGGTACATTACTTCTAAAGGAAGGTACAAAATTGTGTACGTCTATGATTTCTTCCTGCTTTCTCACTTATGTCATGGTAGATTATTAAACATACCATTTTATCTTCTTCAAACCCTACAAAACATGACACATTATGTGAAAACATATCGGCACCCATTGTCCTCTCTAAGAAACCATGGATTGATTAAGCTACTAGTTCAAAGAACCTTATCCCATACTAACCAAACAAGGGAACAATTTATTGTCAGAGCTAGGGTGAATCAGGCACCTATGGTAAGAGGTATTGGAGAAGGAGATGTCAAGCGGAGCTCATCCAATTCAGCTGGGGGAACAAGTGAAGCACTAGAAGAAGTTGGAAATGTTCGGGAAGAAATATCAGTGCAAGCTGCAACAAAAGAAAATATGGTAGAATAAATGGCTAGGGTGGTGGTGGTGCTAGAAGAAACCCTGTCACCAGCAGCTGCAGTAATAGAAAAAGAAGTTGGAGCTTATGCGGTTGTAGAAGAAGAAGTTGGAACAGCAGCAAAAGCAGCGACAGCAAAAGCTGGAGCCACGAATGCTATAGTAGGAGAAGAATTAATAGGGACATAATATTTTCAGAGAATAAACCCTCAAGTGTTGAACATTGAATCTTCCTCTGAAATAAGAGGAAACAGAATTGAGGAAGAAGAAGCTTTGGTAGAAACATGAAAAGTTTCTATCCATTCTAGGCCATAAAGAAGAAGGAAGAGATCAAACATTAAGGGACAATCATATGGTCTCAGAAAAAGAAGAACCAAAAATTATTCTGTAGGAAAGGAGACAAACATTTAAATTCCCATTTTAAAACCCATACTACCTTCTGTAACACTAGATCCAGAGGGTTGCACACCTATGGGATCAACAGATCCACAAGAACTTGCTGCAAACCAACCCCAATTGGAGAATTTGCTTTATGAGAATAAATTGATGAAGGAGGATGTATAGGCACTCAAGGGATAACTACAAAAGTGGAAAGAAGCATGTAAGAAGCAGGTGATATGAAGCTTTGACACATTGGCAGAAGTTGTTGATCAGTTTGAGAACACACCTTATGTTTTGAAGAATGAGGATAATGATGAATTACTATGTCTAGAATGTGGGGACTTGTTTAAACTCTCAGGTTATAAAGTTACAAAGATGGAAGCGTCATCTTGGAAACTAACACATTCAATCCAAGGGGGAGGTGTGACGCCAATGGTATAATTACTGAAGGAAAGGGAGCCGAAGGTTAATATAACTCTTGATCATGAGTTACAGGAAGATATAGAAATGCAACCTCAACAGTCTAGGAACATGAAATTGCTTCCCACTGGAAGCAATTTTGGGGACACAGAGTTATTTCTGGACCAGGCTTAATGATGGAGAGACACAAAAATGATTTGGGAGAAATATCAGCAGTACAAAGATATGGAAACAAGTATATAAAATAATTTTGTTACATAAGAACCAACATTCTTATGATGTGTTGCTGAAGAAACAACTCAAACAGAAGCTAATGAGGTTGAGGTTCATGAGCTGAATGTTGTTACACAAGAATTGAACGTTCTTAAAACTGGTTGTTAAAGTAGCAATGCAAACTGAATCCATTGAAACTCGAATCCATTGAAACTCAAGAAGCATTGAATGCAAACTGAAGCTGTTGAAACTCAAGAAGAAACAATGCAAAATGAAGCAACTGAAACTCAAGAAGGAGCAATGCAAACTGAAGCAACTAAAACTCAAGAATCAACAACAAAAACAGAAGCTGCTGAAACACAAGAACCAACAACACAAGAAAAATTTGTTGAATCACACAAATTAGTCACATATGAAGGTAATCAGGAGATGGCAAGAGAGATTTCACTGTTGAAGCTCAAATTAAGAAAAATTAAATATCATGTTGGCCAATGCGAGAAAGGGACGACTCCTCTATATGAACAAAAGAAGGCTATCTCAGGACTAAAGGAAAAGTGTGTTAAGCAGCTCTTTTACTAGAAAATCCGTTTGGAGAACTTACATGAATAACTGAAGGAGTTAAGAAAGTACAAGTCCATGCAAAAGGAAAAAGAACAAATGGACACCCCAACTCAAGAATTGTTGAGTTATAGAGCTCCATCACCATATTAGCCTGTATTTCTCTTTGAACAGAAGAATCTGTTCAAAATGAGGGCTTTGAAAGAAGGAAAACCTTCCCAAATTATGAAAATCCCTTAGATTGTAGAAACCTTTACCCAGAGTGACTATGTTGTACATAATTTGTTATGCAAATTATACCTGCATGAGATGGCATCTCTTATGGATTCTCATACTAACCCAGTTCCTCACATCGAGGACATTCACCCGAGGCTATTCACTTCCTTTATAACCAACCATATGCATTGGTGCAATGTGGGTGGACTGCTTCTCAACCACTCACATGAATGAGGATAATTACACTCCATTGATTCATAGTGAACCCTAGGCCCCTATACCCTTAATTAATAGATATAAAAGACATCTTTCGTCCCTTAAGAAGGTCATTTAGTTAATTGCATTTCAGCAGAGAGTTATTTCTTCTTGTGTTAATATGATTTCTCGGCAGGAGGTTTATGCCTTGAAAAGAAGCAGTTATTGATGGGAGGTTTCTTCCATATCCTTAAAGGAAAATGATCTATATTGTTTTGACAACTTTAAATACTATGATATGTTAAATGCATGGAGACATGTGGGTCGAATTGGATGGGGATAAATGTCATATTTCTTCTCATTTGGTGGTCAGAGAGGAAATATAAGAGATTCTACAGGTTAACTAGAAGGCAGAGAGGGATTGTGGGTCCAACATAACTGCAAGCAATGGGATTTTAAAGACAAGAGAAAGGCCTAAATCTTCCTTCAACCTCACCAATTTGCATAGAAAACGTCTTGAGCCAGATTCAAATTCAGACTAGTCGAAGGCTCTTGCATGAGGACATGCAATTATATAGCGGGGGGGGGGAGATGTTGGGTGCCAGAAATGCCCTTTTTTTATAATATTATTTATCCCTTTTTCCCTGATTTTCCCTGTTATTTTACCTTTCCCAAATAAAAAGCATGGATTTCTAAGGTATAAATCATTATTGATTTGTTTCATTAATGCTCGATTTTGCTTATGATTTGGGGAGAGAAGGAACCCCGTGTATTAGTTTTGAAACCAACATTTCAGACTACAACATAATTGAGTCTATCATCAGGAAAATACTCAAAACATGAGAAAGTAATGAAGGATAAAGGGGCCATGTCAACGATAAATAGATGGTGGAGGAAGGTGAAGAAATTATTGACTTATCCTTTCCAGTTCCTTTAAATTGTATTAATCAAGAGTTTCCATGTATTACTTAGATTTAAACCATCATCCTTATTTAAATTATTATTCATTTTTTCTAATTCTACAACCTCTCTTATCCTAATGTTTTTTTAGTTTCCTTCACTGGCAATATGAGAAGCTTTTGCAATGAAAACATGATGAGAAGTATTGTGTCAATGCTCCCCTAACACAGATTTTTTTGTTCGTCCATGGAAAATATCAGTCGGGTTTTCAAAGATCGCCCCATTTCTCCAATATAAACTTTCCCACATGAGAAAGGAACTTCATACACCCCTTTTCTACCAGCGAGTCTTTAGCAAAATTAACAAACCTTATGATAGAGTTCACGGGAGAAAATGCAACCATGATGCCTCTTTTCCTCAAAATCTTAGTGATACTGTAAGCAGAACGTAATCATGGGAATTTTGAAATATTTTTTGCAATTATTGTTTTTATTGATTGCTTCATTGATTTGTTTGTTATGGTAACCATTCTTTTTGAAAACCATTCCAACGCGATCTAATTTGTTCTTGAGGTGATCTACATTTGAGATTCTTTTTTCTCTCATAGCTAACGTTTTAATGATGCCAACTTTATAGGAAGGGCGATGGTCAGAATTTGCATGAAGAAATATCTCTATATGCGTGTACTTTCTATACAACTGTTATCCTAGTCCCTCTTCTTCTTTCTTGGTGAGAAGAACATCTAGAAAGGGATTTTTTCCATGTTTTTCAACCTCAATAGTGAATTTAATATGTTGAGATAAACTATTAAGGTGAGTAAGGAAATCATGCAACCTATCTCTCCCATGGTGCCATTTAGCAAAAATATCATCGACATACCTTTTTCCATTCATTCAGGGTAAAAGGGAAAGAGTTGATGGCCTTCATTTCGAAATGCTCCATGTAAATGTTAGCAATAACAAGAGACAAAGGAGAACCCATGCCAAACGCCATGAATATGCTCATAGATATTACCTTGATAAGATAAATAAGTAGACTTCAAACACATTCTTACCATATTGGAAGTTTAGGCATCGGTCATGTGCTTTATGACATCGATAGATTCTTGTATGGGAATCATTGTATATAATGAGACAATATCAAAGCTCACCAAAATGTCTTGTTTCTTTACCTCAATTTTTGTCACCTAATCAACCAAGGAAATATAATTCTTGACAAAGGATGAAGTGTTTCCATTGAGAGGGAGAAGCTTCTTCGCTAAGAACTTGGCAAGTAGGTAGTTCAAAGAGCCTATTGTATTCACAATATGTGTTAGAGGTACTCCATCTTTATGTGTTTTTGCTAAACCGTGGATCCTAGGCAGAATAGAGTTACTTGGAATCAACTTCTTCTTGGTGGAATCATCCAATGAAGAATTTTTCTTATCCTGGATAAGGTTTATGAGTGCTGCATTTTCTTCCCTGCTTATGTTAGAGGCTGGTGGCTTTTTTTTCTTAGCATGACAACACAATATTGTCTTCTCTCTTCGACACAATCCTATCTTCGACACAATCCTATGTTAGGTTTTTTATGTAAGACTCAATATTATAAAACAATTCTTCAAAAGGAATATTTCGAGGGATGATAGCAAAATTCAAACCTTTCTCATGAATGTTACCTGAGGGAGCATCCAACTTCAGAGACGAAAGGTTAACCATAGTGTTTTTTCTTTGTTTACCCTCGTGGTGTCCATTCATTATATTCTTTTTCTTTTGATTTCTATGAGTGCTCATGAAATTATCATCACCGCCAATGTTTCTATGAACCCTACTACTCTTGAAATTAATATTACTCGACACTATGATCCGAGTCATTGGATTGTCTGCGTTCGGGATATGCATAACATCGTTGTCAGTATTAATATAACCCATATCATTGTGACCTATCGACATTTGTAATGTATTTCTAGTCGTTTAATTGTCAGTCATGCTGTGTTTCCCATTGGTTTTACTGTAACGCTTACAACTGATCGACATCTGTAATTTACTCATTGATGCACTGGGGAAACAGTCTGAAGTGTACTTACCTGCATTTGAAATGATATCGCTTGAAACATTAAAATACCCAGAATCATCTTTCCTAGTCTAATCGACGTTTGAGTTATCTGAGTCTGAATTATCTGCATTTGAAATGATATCACTTGAAACATTAAATACTCAGAATCATATTTCCCAGTCGAATTGGCATTTTATGCATTGTGAGTATATTGTTTCCAATCACTGCCTAAATCCTTACTGTAATCTGATGTATTGCTTACAGCCGTTGATGCAATGCGTATATTCCTGTTTGAATTTCCATGGGTATATTCGTTATTTGTTTTATAAGAGAAGTTCAGAATGTCTAGGTGTTCCAAGTGTAACAACTCGTTGGACTCCGGAGATAAGTTATTCCCTACTCTGTTGCCTTTTTATGATCCAGTCGAAGCCGTTGAGGAGATAAGCTCGGATGTTCTTTGAGGAAGCTAGCCAAAACTACTAAGCATCTTTCTTCATCAGTTGGAACACGTTCATCCTTTGAATAGTACATATTAAAAGCTCATTCATGATTATGAACTAATTCCATGTAATATAATTATAGCTGTAACTGTTTCTGTTGGATTCGATGTTGGTTGGATTCGGCAACTTGAAGATCATAGATCTACATGGCTTCCAATATTAATGGATATGAACTACTTCATCTCTGTATAAGTAGGAACACAAATTGGAGCCAAGGGTTGGAATTATTGTAAAAGGATATAGCACAAGGATACTGCAATTGTACTTTGATTATTTTAATAAAGGAGCAAAAATTCAGAATATCTTTGTGTTTTAGATTTCGTTAATTCTTTAACATCAACTTTGTTTAAGTCTAGGGCCCTCCTTCTAACATAGTTGCTGGTATTAGTATATGTTGTAATTTTACTTACTTTGGTTTGGTGTGGAATTTTGGTTGGATGCATTAGTAGATGGTTGTGACAACATTTCTTAGATAATTGCATTGTAATAATTTCTTTTGGTTTGCTGCAACAGGTAGAATAATTTATTTCTTTGTGCAAAGTGTGGTAATTGAGTATAGATGTTACTGTCATGCTCAATTCCTACGTAGTGTTTTCATTTATCTTTGTTAGAATTTACTGAATTAGATAGATCATTATCTATACAAGTTGGATGTTTTTTATGGTTTTTGATTGTCTTGATTTGGTAATTTAGGATTTAACTTCTTGCAAAATCAATTCTAGATTAATTCATTCTTATATTAGTAGTCACAAGATTGATAATGTAGGAATCATAAATCCTTTGAATTCTTAGATAAATAATTAAGATTGGTTTTTGCAGGGAGTTGAGTTGACTGAGAATTTATTATGATTGAATTATTTGCATTTTATTTATGAGCTATTGAAGTGTTTATGTATATATATTTTTTTAGTTACCTTTAAAAAAACAAATTTCCCTGAGTTGACAATTTATATTGAGCACTCTACTTGCCACAAAAATTAATGAGTATATAGAGTGACCGTAGTAATGCTTATAAGAACAACTATTTAATAAGTTTCTAAACTAATTTTAATGGTTATGGTTAATGTTTTGCACATGGAGAACATCAACTAATCTCTCATATGTGAAAATGGAAAAAGGAAATAGTGAGTATGATATCGCCTGTATTGTAGAGTTTTTTTAATGAAGTGTGCAACAAGAACAAGTAGCCAATAACTTAATCATAAACTGTATAGAACTTGAAAATTGTTGTTATTGAGCTTATTAGATATTAGGAAAAAAAATAACTAGTGCAATTTTTCAATCAATATTTTAATTTTCTAAATAATGACTTCTCCTTCCAAAGGGTTGATATAAATACTAACCCTCATAAAAGAGTTGGATAGTTCTGACATGTTATCAGCTTCATATAAACTCAATTTTTAACCTGCGCAATTCAGGATTGTCTTTCAATTCTTAATGGATCGCATACAAAAAAATGAATATAAATCATATAATTGGTTTAAAACCTATTCAAATTTCAAAGAAATTCTTACCAACTTCATTAATATAATAATTCAATAATGTAAGAATCTAGACATTAAAATAAAAAATATCCATCATCTCATTCATACTCACTCACATTTTATAATTAAAAAATGATACATGATACTTTTAAAACATCATATGGGAGGGGGTTCGGGAGTCACCTCATCCTTGTAAAAAATGGAAGAGAACCCATATTCATCATAGTGAAGTGTCCCCAGCTGTTAAGTATCATCTTCATCTTCTAAAACTCCAAGTTCAACCTTTTGAGTAACATCCTTTCCAAAACATGAAGATGAAAACTCCAAGTTCAACCTTTTGAGTAACATCCTTTCCAAAACATGAAGATGAGATGTCAGTTGTTGTTACAACAAATAACATCTCATATTAGTTGTTGTAAGATATAAAACTATGGGAATCAAAGAAGTAATGATATATGGAATTTCTGAAATAATTAATAACCCACAAACATAGTTGAAAATAGCACATCAAGTTCCTCAATTCTCCCATAATACATGAAACTACAAAGAAACAAATTTTTAGTACATTTTCTTTTATTTATGTGTATGAAAAAAAAAAAAAAACAAACAAAAAATGGACATATTATAGACTAGTCAAATGGATGCAATCATTGCATACCTATTGCATTGACATTTCCCTAATATGTCTCTATCTATAGATCCTCATGAGGATCCCCATATACCTCATGTGTAATGGTAAAAAAGAAGGGGGATCCAATTCATTTTTCCAAACCCACCATGTTCAATGTGCACATCACATTTTTTCTTGTACAAAAAATATTAAGAAAAACTTCAAAAACTGGATAAAGTAAACGAGAACAGAAAATTTAGGAACCCTCCCATAATGAATATATCCTTAGATTCACTCCTTTGAATTGAATTTAGTTTAAATATTATTAATGTCCACAAATAACAAAAAGAAAAGTGTGGACAACAGGACTTCCAAAAATATCCCATTATAAAGTATCATGGAAGAGTGCCTAACACGACTCCAAAGAAGGTAATAGGTAAACACTAGGTAATAACTCAAATCCAGTGACACTAATAGACTAGCAATTGGGTCATTATTGTTTAATATAATGAGGCAAGAATGATAATCTGTAGTCACACAACTCCCATTCTTTATGTAAATCATTGTAAGATGGTCACTCTAGGTCATGAAGGAAAAATATTAAGCATGTCCTTCCAATATCATTGGAACCTGTTATATGTGCAATGGATGATTAAATAAATCTTCATGTTCTGAACCTATAATCAATAATGTGTCTGCAACTCCATTCCCTCTGTGACAACTATCCTGAGGGGTTTCCTTCTCACATAGACCGTGATCTTGGTAACTGCGGTTGTATTCTAAACCCCATAATTTTCCATTCCGTGGAGACAAATTTCTTAGAGCCGCATATTTTTTCCCTATGTCTCATTTTTCAATATTGGAATGAAGAATTATCGTAGAGGCTATCAACATACCCACCAAGAGAAACAACATTCATCGATCTTGGCACTGATTTGGGATTCTGAGCTTTGGGAGAAAAGTATCTGCAACTGCTGGGATTTGGACTTCTTCATCCTAACGGTGATTTAGGATTGATTGCTTGTGCATTTTGATAATATTTCCTTACTACTCGGTATGAAAAAAAGAAACCCAAAACACATTTCTATAGAAGAAATCACAGAGATGTGAGAAAATTTACTAACCAGCATCCCAATGGGGCCTTTTGTTGTCAGAATTGACTATCAAACGCGAAAAAATATAAACCCATCATGAATAATTCTTGATTGTAGTTGACAAAATTTTGTGATACAGAACCACAACTTCCTTGGCTTCCATTTTCACTCTAGTTTTATTTCTAGGGGATAACCACAACCGATGCTTGCCTCTCCAGACTTCCATGGATTTACACCTTTCTGTGGTATTCGCACAACCGATGCTTTCCTCTCTTGACTTCCTTGGCTTTACATCCCTCGTTTCCGGATTCCCCTTTTCTTGTTGTCCATTCATGTTTGTTGGTTGAATCTAACACTTCCCTTTCTAGTGGAGGATTGGAAGATGATTTCCCATTCTACACTTTCACACTGATTCCCTTTCTTTGTTTCCTAATCTTTGCAATAGATGAGGGGTTAAAGGTTCAATTCCCTGTCACTACAAATATGGGCTATTCAATAGTAAAAATGAAGAAAATTTTGGTAGCTCCCAAACCTCTTGCAAATGCAGCATTTTCTATCGGGTCTTGTTTAAAATGAAAAGAAGTGGAAATTGTGTGGAACTGTGTATGGAAACGATCAATGGAAGGAATTACAAATTTCTTAAAACTATGTAAAACTCTTCCACGTGGCTGTAATTACTTTGCATTTGTGTAACCTATGAATTCGATTAATATATTTTCTTGATTGGAAAAAAATGAGTCATACTTAAAATTTGTTTGGGGAGTGTGAAGTTCTTTTTTTTTCGAAATTGATTTTGATGTGTGTGAGAGACAGAGATATATAAAATATATTAATTTAAATACTTATTATTATTAAGTTATTTAAATTATTTTTTTACTCAATTGATTTAAATTTAAATGAAGGTCTAAGAATTGAACTTAAAAAAAAATTCATAACATGATAAAGGTATAAGTAGTGATTAAATTATGCAGCATTATTTTAGGTTATTGAAATTTAGTATATACAAAATCAAAATACCTTAAATATGATTAAAGAAAAACATTTAAAAGAATTTATATTTATAATTTATAGCTATTCAAAGAAGATAGGGTTCGATTTTTACTTGAGGGAGGATATCACTAGAATGAGATTGATTTATTCGTTTCGAAGGTAATGACTAGTTTGGGATTTAGTATGGCCAAATTACATAATCCACTGAACCATTACATAGGGGCTCAATAAGTGCATCATGTCACTTAGAAGAATTGACCCTACGTGTGGAGAGTAGAAAGAATTCCTTCCAACCACCTAAGCTACATCCCATGGAAAATGATCCTAATATGCACTCCTAATAAATATCCCAACAAAAAAACAATTAATTGATAAGGGATAAGACAATGGATACAAAACAAACCCTTAAACATACCCTACTATCTAAAACAAAAAAAGAATTCCATATATATATAGTAATTGAAGATATATATAGTTTAGGAAGAAATTTGCATGATTAAGGTGTTGGATACATTTCACATTATAGAGAATTATTTGAAAAATCTCTCAAGTGAATTTTTTTTTTTTTGGTCAATGCAGATAATGGGTAAAGGGATGGGTCAAAATGGTTACACATATACATTGAAATGAATAAGGGAATGGGTAGTACGTAGGATATAGGGGTTAAGGGAAAAAGAACGTTTACTTCATCATCTTTGAAAATCCATGACAATGGAACAAAAGAGGAGGGAGACTCTTTTATTTTACTTAAAAAAAAAGGTTATTGTATATTTTTTGCAAATAGGTACTTAGGTAAAATTTTGGACATTTTGAACATAATCATGATGAGAAGACTAGAAAATGGGTAAAACCAATGAATTAACAAAGGTTTCCTGGGGCGGTGGGGGGGGTGGGGTTCTCTTCAACCCGGATGGATAGATTGAAACCAATTTATCGTGGGGGATTGGAATGTAAACAAACAACATTGCTGAGGCCTTATCTCTTTGGCAATGGATTTTGATTGCCAAGAATCAAGGAATTACTGATCTAACAATGTTGGGGGACTTGAGAACCATTATTCAAGCCATGGTTGAGAATTCCCTTCCTAGTCAAGTGCATCTTAGGCAGCTGATAAAAAAATTTCATACTCCTGCTCTCTCTTTCCACAAAATTGGTTTCTATCACATCTTTCGAATAAATAACAAGGAGGCAGACCTTGCTGCAAATGTAGGAAATACCCTAAGCTCTGGAGCACTTTTAATTAATGAAATTCGATCTATCTATTTTCCACCATAATCCCATGGATGGGGCTTGGGGGCCAATGGATCCTAGTTTGGCCCCCCTCCACTCCCTCGTTGTGTGTCAATCTCTTGAGGTGGCATGTGGATCTCTAGAGGCTTGTGGACACACGTTGGAGACCCGAAATTGGGAAAAATGTTGTTCAAACTTCGTCCTTCATCCTACGCGAGTTTGATCGCATGTCTCATATCTGTTATGCAAAAGATCTGAGGTGGTGATGGGTTTAATTTCTCGCATGTTGGATCTACGTGCTATGAACCGTCTATTCCTGAGTCGAAAGGCTATTAAAATGTGTAAGAAAAAGGGTTGTGGTTGCAAGACCAGGTTGTTGTGTTGCAGGTCCGAGTTTGTGGTGGTACTGAAGGTGATTTGGAGAAGCATTGAAGGGAATTAAGGCCTGGAGATTGTGATGGAGGTGACCTCTGAGTCCTCAGGATCGTCCCCGCCTGCCCAATTTTTTGATATGAACATCAGAGATCTCAAAAGAGAAGTTCAGATACTGCAAGCACAGGTGGATGTAATAGATACTGAAGCTGGTAGAATATTGGAAAATGTTGAAAAAGATTTGGTGTTCTTGTGGAAGCAAGTCAAGCGAGCAGTCAAGCATTCAAATAATGCAGTTATTGGTCTGATTGCTGAATTGGAGATGAAGGTGGATAAGTTGGCCCTTAAATTCATCAAGATGGAACCTACAACTAAGCGAGGTTCTTCGTCTTTCCCTGATGAGAACCTCAAATGAATTCGGGAATGGGAAAACCATGGACTCAATTTGTGCCCAAAGGTAAAATATTTATGTGAATTGGGATATGATGAATGTTGTTTTGAGTTTCTAGTTTAGTTTTTGTATATATTACTCTACTTAGTAGTAAAGGTAGAATTGATGCACTTATCTTTTCCGCTTCCACAAGGGCGTATCATGAGTCTGTTGAACTCTCTTTGCCACTACCATAAGGGCTTAACTTGAGAAAAGATTAACTCTTTAACCGCTTCCATAAGGGCATTTTGTATATTGGTTCGGTCTTTGTGGTTATACCGCATAATTAATACAACATAACCGTTTTTGTAAAAAAAAACTAAAGGTTGCAAACTTGGTGAATTTCAGTAATAAGACGTAAAAGACTATTGCTTGTTGAAACTTCAACTGACTGTCAAAAGGGACAAATGATGGCATATTTTGTCAAACAAGATACAAGCATGGACATGGTGGCAAGTTGAACACTATGGTATTAAAAAACAATACATTACGATGCACAGAGTGGGAAACAAATATTTCCAAAACTTGACTTAGCCTCATTGGAATTGTACAAATTCATTGTGAAAGCTGTAATTTTCCATTGTTGAGGTGACAACCAAAAATGGCTACCATAAACGACTAATTCATGTTCTTGGTCATTGTTAGCTAGTCATATTTGTATTTGTGTGACTAAATTAGTCATTTTTTATTTTAGTGACTTTTTATATAGTCGTATATTTTATCCAATGACTAAATTACTCGTTTTTAGTTGTTTCACTTAAAACTGCTCAATTTTTGTAATTTATCCCTTAAAAAAATAGTGGTGACTAATTTTCTAGTCAACTAGTCAATTGTATCTCATTTTGTACTACTGGTGGTTAATCTTCCTTTAAATGTACGTCAAACTTTGAAGCATGATTGCATTCAACTAATTACATTCTTCTTAAGCTCTATTTAGGCTTCCATTTTCCGCTTCGCCACTCTACAGTTCCACCCTTAGGCTCCTCACGGTTTCTACAATACCTGGGCCAGACACTTGGTTTTCTTCTAACATTGGATTTTGTCTCTTCATTCTCAACCTTTATGTTCTCTCCCATTCTATCTATTTCATCCTCACAGGGACCTTGTGCATCATCCATAATTATGATCTCCTTATCCCAGCCAAGATCAAAGATTTCCCAACTTCACTAGACTGATTGTTGACCCTTAAAAATCACTGATATGATTTTAAATATACAAAATAGTTCACATAAACACATTTGTTAGGTTTATTACATTCTTAGAAGAATTTTAAAATTATTTTCATGTATTTTGGGAACACCCATATTGTCGATTTTGATCAAATTATAGAAACATCTTAATCACCTCTTCAAAATCTAAACTCCAGAACTAACTTTGTAGATTTAAAAAAAATGGGTCTTAAGGGTGCTTTCCCCTTTGCATTTGTTTTGTAAATCCTTCAAATTTGCACAATCTAGTGCATCAGATCAGTTCCATTTTTTCATTTCTAGCACTTGAAATTTGAATCTATAAACTATTTCTTTTCCCTTAATTCATTCCCTTCATATCCTACCTACATCACCTTACCACTTATGAGGCATAAGTGGTTTCAAGAACCGTGGGAAGTGGATTTATCAAACTTCTTTTACAAGCCTGGATGAATGAGAGGGAAACACATCACTAGGAAGTTTCCCTTTTAGATTCAATCTAATTCATTAACCTTTTTGCATATTCATGGGCCTGAAGCACTATCATCCATTAATAAAATATGCACGATCTTCCAATATTTACATGACTGGTGGAGGCTTCATCCTTTCTAACATCTATCTACGCCATGTTTGGACCCCATGTCACAACACCACATGTCAGACCAAAAGTGATTCCAAGCTTTTCGAGAGGTGGTTTCCTGAAGCTAATTTTACGAGCCTGAGTGCACAAGTAGGTGACATGTCTTGACATGGTGGTTTTCCCTTTAGGCCCATGCTAATTAATTTAAACTATGCATATCTTCATGATCATGAAGCACTATGATCAATTGAACTCCACCATTATCATACAATCAGGTCTCCTCTGCCTTTTGGATCCATCACATGCGGTCAAATGTGCACAGGTTTGATGTGGCTTGTCCACATCATACCTTCTTCCCATGTGGCTCCTCCACGTCACCCATCCCTGTGGCATGGGTAGGGCCTAACTAAAATTATCCAAAATTTTAAATTTTTGTAATAATGCAAAGTTTTTAATTCAGCCATAAGGGGTTTGTTTTGAAATTAATTCGAAATTACTTCTCACTTCTCATCTGTCACTTAATAGAAAATTTTTTTTACAAAACAAATTATGATTTATACCCGTAAATTTACACTTACGGCCCATACATGTCTGGTATTGCAACTAGAAGCATGGATACCACTCTATAACATCCCCTTCACCCAATCTGACATTTGGGAGGGGACATTAACTAAACTGTGGGAATCTAAATTTTGTCCCACAACCATAATATGACTTGAATGTCTAAAATGGATGTACAGATATGTAAATAAATAAAAAACACTAAAAATAAACTCAATCCACAGTCATAGCATGCATATATCAACATAATCATTAGAGGCATCCATTAAAAACATTGCATATTCAAATACAAAAGAATAATTATATTTAAACAAATAACATCTAAGTAATTTCTATATAAGAGTGATTTCCACCCAACCGTAGGAACTCTACCTAGTTTATACTCTTTTTATTGAGAGATCATCCCTAAGCTGGGATACGATGCCACCAGGATGAATGAAACACCTACATGATTCTATGTCTCATCCCATAACCTGTTCTTCTCTCTATGCTTAGACAAATGATAATACATATCTCTACAAGTATATTACTCAAACATCATAGCCTTGGCTCCCACAATACCTACCTGAGACAAAACCCTACTAGGCTCAATCATCCCCTTCATTGATCCACGATTTTCTTGGATGATCCATATTTCTAGGTCCTTCCAGTGTGTGTGTAGAAATGGGCCAATATGATGTATGATGTTAGAGAACCACCTGTAGCCTTAATTCATGGATTTTCAAGCTTCCATGAGTAGTATAACTCAATGGGTAAGGGTTCCTAGCTTGAGCAACCTCTATGCTCACCTACAACCATCTCTTTTTCCCTTCCAAATATGAATTTCCATCTCTCCATTGGAATTATGGGCTACACATAATCTAGTAAAGTTCTTGAACAACAACTAAGGGCTCTACGTAGTATATATCTACACAAGACTATGATAGAATGAGGCTTGAATCCAAGGGATATGAGATAATGGTGAAAATACAATATACATATATTCTGACCATAGAATAAAGGGATCTTGACTATTTCATACTAACTTATAACATGTGACAAAACTGTCACAAAAGTGCAGTTTTTCCCATGCTTTAGTAACTGCACAAGGTGGCTTTTCCCACCAACCTCACACATGCATTCAATTGTTGAAAATGGTCAAAGGGAGTTTATTGGATCTCTTAAATCACATGGTATATTTTGGATAAGTTCTATGGTTTAAACTTAGCATAAAATGATTTAGTGTCCCATAGGCTCCCTTTCCGCTTGCCCTCTAGTCGAATCATAGCCCCTCTAGAGCTCTTATCACCTCCATTCTTGGGCTATTTTATTATTTATGCACATAATATTTACATATATTTCAAGTTATCATGATAACCCGAACATATGGTCCAAATGAGAATATATATATAATACATGCCTAGTCATTAGTCATTCACTAGTGAAGACCTTGGCCTTGAACCCATACTAGCATATATACACAATTTACACAATTTTGGTTAAATACATTCCAAGTAAAAACAAGTGGTATTACACATACATCTGAATTTCAAAAAATATAATGGCCGTACAAATATCCACTATTTTCCAAATAAACCCTACAATTATACATTGTTTTCCACACAAAATATGAAGCTATTGTTGGAATATATTAAACCCACTCACAACTTAGGATAAAATAATTAATCATTATTTGATTAATTATTCACCCACTAGCTTAATTAGTTGGTATCCACTTGCACCTTAAAGTCAATTCATTGCATCTATATCCTAGGAATGATTTATTTCCAATTCTAGGTTGATCTTGACCATGTTTTGACCATCCAGAATTAGTATACAAGAATTTACAACAGATTCTGCTTTATTCTTCTTTTTCTGCTTTTCCTACTTTTCTATGGATAAGATAAAAGCTGGTCAACTAGGAAACTAGGAGATTTTGTTTCCAACCCATGCTCCATTATTTTTTCTCCATTTTCTAGGATTAGCATGTTTTTTCCATCTCCTTGACAACTCACTCATGATTTTTCCAACTCACGAGGTCCTTGATAGATTTGGGAAGTGCTTTAGCCACCTATGGGGGTTTGCTATATTTTGGTAAGTCAGCCTTTTTGAGCTTTATGAGTTGTTTCCATACAATTCAATTTTTTATGAGGGATGTACTATTTATGTACACTATTATTCATCATTATTCAATGGAATGATACACACCAATATTGATCTCTTCATTCATGTGATTCAGTCTCGTTTCTTCTCTCTATTTTCCACTCTATGCTTTAAGAATTCTTAGTAGAAAGATCTATTTTCTGTGCTTATTCTTAGCATCATTTCTCATAGAATTGATATATTATTTCTACATGGTATAAGAGCAGCAAGGTTGATCAAGTTCTACAAAGTTGAGGAGAACATCCAGTCTCCTATCCCTCTCTGAAGAAGAGCTTGTCTAGCTTACAAGATTTTCTCCTAGTTTGTTTTGCAGGTTGCAGAGATTTTATTATTGAGCACATCAATTCATCAATATGGATTCTTC
The DNA here is from genome assembly GCA_001517045.1 of Pseudotsuga menziesii. NCBI lineage: Eukaryota > Viridiplantae > Streptophyta > Pinopsida > Pinales > Pinaceae > Pseudotsuga > Pseudotsuga menziesii. The sequence continues at coordinate 74,489 of LPNX010338681.1, read as the reverse complement.
ATCAGCTATAATTATTAATTCCTTCAACTACCATCAATGGAAATCCAAAAGATCCATTCTATTGCGTAGTAGAGGATTATACAGAGTTAAACTAGCTTCCGAGAATGAGCCCAATGCTGTGATTGAGAAAGATTAGTGGCATAATAGGTTGGATGAAGCCTATGGATTTATTTACCTCTCTATTTCTCCTGATAAACTCTTTCATCGATATGGTTTGACCACTCCAAACCAATTATGGACTCAATTGGAGTCTCTATTTGGAGTTCAAGATGAGCTAAGAGAGCATCAATTGGAGATTGAGTTATTCTCACTGAGTCCCAGCAATTTTGAATCTCTTGAGGGTTTCTTCACCAAGTTCAAGTCACTTGTTCTAATTCTCAAGAAATGTGGGATTGAGAAAGTAGATGATCAATTAATCCTTTCCATTTCTTTCAAAATTGGGTCCTGATTAATCAATTTTTGTGTCTACTTTTCATACTACTAGGCTTGTTGTTCCTAAGTAGAAAATGCCTTATTTAAATTCTTTTCTTGATTCACTAACAAAGGAGAAAGATAAATTGATCCATATGGGTGTCCTTAATTCTTCAAAGGGAAAGTATCATGTTGTATTGGTTCAAGGGAGCAAGAAATTGAAATCAAAAGAGAAGCAAATTGTGAAGAAGCCAAAGTCAAAAATTGAAGATGAAGATTCTTATGAAGATTTAATGAAGAAAGTTAAGAAGAAAGGGAGCACATCCAAGTGTTCTTATTTCAGAAAGGGTTTGCATTCTGAGAATAAGTGTTTCAATAATAATATGGACATCATGTCTAAGTTTCATGAGAAGCACAAGATCAAAGTTCCAGATGAACTAGAGAAGCCTGTTGACTCCTTAGAACAATGTCATACTGCGTAGTTCCAAGGTGATATAACTTATGCTTTGAGTTCCAGAGCTCTATCCTCTTCTCATGTATCTGATATATATTTAATATCTGATATATCAGAATCATAAATATCATATCCTTTATTTGATGATCCTTCTCCCAATCTACTAGATTCATCTCTCAAAAATTGTGATTTTTCACTAGATATTGACTTGTCTTTGAGCAACGCTTCCTCACTAGCTTGCATATATGATTTAGAAGATTGTTTTCAGGCTGATATGAATGTCACGAAAAATTTAATACCTCCATCCATACCATCTACCATACCTATGAATAATCCTAAGACTATACAAATCCCAAGTTCACTAGTTGATTCCTCATTGGTCTCTTATGCAGTGATATTTATCTTACATGGTTTGAAGTATTTCCTATCTTCAAGTGGCTGGTTATCCATGTCCTTAGTCATATTTGGAATTATATTAAACATATTTGGATATGTTCTAAACACTTATGGTTCATATCTTAATCCCATCCATTAGTCATATTTTTACACCTTTCAGTTTTCCCCAGTTGTTCATAATTTTCCTAGTCTAGTACTATATCCTCATGGAGCCACTGAAGCCTTTTTATTTGCCATTCCATATGCTAATATTTCTGATATATCAGAGTTTTATCATCCCCATATCAGATCTATATAGGTTCTACAGCAGATTGGAAGATTGACATGTGATTCACATCACAATTTTGCAGCTATTTAGGGAATTGGGTGTGAAATAAATTGTCTTAACTTTTGTACTCTATAGGAAGGAGTATGCATAGATCTCTTTTCTATTTCAGATTATTCTTTCATATCAAAGTTTGGTAGCAGAAATAAGCATTCGGATAATTCTCCTACTTCATCAGATGATGAGATACAAGGAGTCTCTCCTCTTCCTTCTTGTAGGTTCTATAGTCCAGCGCATGATCATGGAGTTCATGATTTCTTCAACAAGTCTTCCATCCAGAATCAGTTCACTCAGCTCATTCAAGTGAAGATAAGGATATGTTGAAGACTTATTATTTCAAAAAAATTGTGCCTTGTCCTTTCTTGAGGGAGGATTTTCCCCATGTGGTTTTGCCTCTTTCCTCACTTTTCTAGACATAATAATTGTTAAAGGGTGACCATAGCCTTGTTGTTGGGCCCTATATGCATATATATGCATCTATATTTTTTTTCATACCATCATAAAGTTAGAATTATAGGGGGGTGTTGGAATATATTAAACCCACTCACAACTTAGGATAAAATAATTAATCATTGTTTGATTAATTATTCACCCACTACCTTAATTAGTTGGCATCCACTTGCACCTTAAAGTCAATACATGCCATCTATATCCTAGGAATGATTTATTTCCAATTCTGGAATGATCTTGACCACCTTTTGACCATCCATAATTAGTATACAGGAATTTACAGCAAATTCTGCTTTATTCTGATTTTTCTGCTTATCCTGTTTTCCTATGGATAAGATAAAAGCTAGTCAACTAGGAAACTAGGATCTTTTGTTTCCAACCCATCCTCCATTAACTTTTATCCATTTTCTAGGATTAGCATGTTTTCTACATCTCCTTGACCACTCACTCATTCTTTTTCCAACTCGTGAGGTCCTTGATAAATTTGGGAAGTGCTTTAGCCACCTATGGGGGTTTGCTATATTTTTGTAAGTCAGCCTTTCTCAGCTTTATGAGTTGTTTCCATACAATTCAATTTTCCTATGAGGGATTTACTATTTATGTACACTATTATTCATCATTATTCAATGGAAGGCTACACACCAATATTCATCTCTTCGTTCAAGTGATTCGATGTCTTTTCTTCTCTATATTTTCCTGTGTATGCTTGTGAGAATTCTTAGTAGCAAGATCTATTTCCTGTGCTTATTCTTAGAATCATTGCTGATAGCATTGATCTATTATTTATACGGCTATCAACTAAATTTCTTTTAAGATATTCAAAAATGAATTATATTCGAAAAATGTGTTTCATGTGGATATCAAGGTTGTACTAAGAGGGATGAAACCAATTTCATATTTGATTTAGACTCCTTAAGTATGCTAGATTGAACTATAGCATTAAAGAGAAGTTCATATATGCACTAGTCTAAGATTTAAATCACCAATAACATTAATTGTTGGCTAAAGAAACAAGTTTTCACCGTGATCATAAAACTTTACAATTCCTTCATCCATAATCAAAGATACAAGAATAATGATATTTAAATTACATTTTCCTATTTACAAAAATTTCATATTGCTACTAAATTTATGAGAGAAATTTTGAACATTGTTGTTGAAATTTCTTAGTAGTGGCCCTTCAAACGAGAGTTTCCTTAAAAATATCCATTGTTTTCCAACGTAATATGAAGGTTTCACTTTCTTGGAAAGGTTATGAATACATGAATGGTTTATACTTTTTGGCCACTTGATCTAGAACACTCTTCAATTGTTTGTATAATAGATTTCCCTTGTGGAATGTCTAACACAATAATTTTGTATTATATGTATATGTTTTCCCC
>LPNX010338681.1:59898-71015 GCA_001517045.1 Pseudotsuga menziesii | reverse complement strand
CTCTCTCTCTCTCTCTCTCTCTCTCTCTCTCTCTCTCTCTATATATATATATATATATATATATATACTACAATGGATAAATTATCTGTTACATATCTCCTAGTCATTTTGCAGTATTGAGAGAATGATTCCTAACCATAATATGTTATATAAATATCAAGTAAAAAATGCAGGTTGAAATAGAGATGAAATGTAGTAGCTAGGGTAGCACTAAAAACCTTTTTTTTTGTATTCATATTGAAATATACCTACTTTCCTTTACATGGGATTTTTTTTAAGCCTTTAATGTTTGGTTTTCTTTGACCTATTGAGCCAAAAAAATGCTCAACAATTGGCAGACCTAGTTTCTGGCGTGACAAGTCTACGACAATTATAGTTGCTTCTATGAGGAACTAATTGCACAAAAAGATGTTCCACCCAAAAATAGGCACTATGTCTAACATATACTCTTTCTGCTATGAGGCCACTCCTGCCCTGGTCAATATTACCTTAAGGAAAGGGGAACTATCCAAATCCCACTCATAGTCACTCCCATCCCGGTCATGATTACCTTGAGAAAAGGGGAACTATCCTAATCCAACTCATATTCAATAAGCACAATGCAACAACCAATCCAAATTATGTTTGGTTAAAAGGTTTTTATAGTCATGCAAACTCAAATCTGAAGCGAATCCAACTTCTACTCGGTTCATAGGCTTTTCCAGCTGCTAGAGGAAAAATGCTAAGTAGTGACTCACCACGGAGTTACAAGTACCTCAAAAAAACTTAATTAGCTTGGGTTCTATAATAAATGCCCCACAAAACACCAAGAATGTACCCCTTCACCACCCAATTGTCTATCAAGCATCACCTTCCTCCAGGTGCTATATCAATGTGTGCATAGAGAGACCAACCAAGCCCTATTATTCCACCAGTAGGTCACAACCTTTTGAGTAACATCCTTTCCAAAAAATGAAGATGATATTATCCTTTTGTTTAGATGTCAGCGGTTGTTACAACAACTAACATCTCATATTAGTTGTTGTAGGAGATAAAACTATGGGAATCGAATAAGTAATGATTGGGCATGGAATTGTTGAAATAATTAATAACCCATAAACATAGTTGAAAATAACATATCATACTCCTGATTTCTCCCATAATACATGAAACTACAAAGAGACAATTCTTTAGTACATTTTCTATAGACTAGTAAAAACAAAACAAACAAGGGAAATACAAAAACAAACAAAAAAATATTAAGAAAAACATCAAAACCTAAATAAAGTACCATGGAAGAGTGCCTAACACGACTCCAAAGAATCTAATAGCTAAAAAACTAGGTGATAACTCAGCTCCGAAGATGCTAATAGACTAGCAACTCGATCATTTTTTTAATATCTAGAGGTGAGAATGATAATCTGTAGTCACACAACTCCCATCATTAATGTAATTCATTGTATGATGGTCACTCTAGGTCATTAAGGGGAAATATTGAGCATGTCCTTCCAATATCATTGGAACCTGTTATGTGTGCAATGTATGATAGAATGCATGTTCAAGTTTTGAACCTATAATCAAGAATTTTTCTGCAAATCCACCCCCCCATGTGACAACTATCCTCAGGGGTTTCCTTCTCACATCCACCGTGATCTTGGTAATTGCAGTTGTATTCTAAACCACGTAATTTTCCATTACGTGGAGACAAATTCCTTAGAGTCGCATATTTTTCCCTATGTCTCATTTTGCAATATTGGAATGCAGAATGATCATAGAGGCTATAAGCATACCCACCAAGACAAGCAACAATTATCCATCTTTCAATAGGTAGTTCATCGATCTTGGCACTAATTTGCGATTCTCAGCTTTGGGGGAAAAGTATCTGCAACTGTTGGTATTTTGAGTTCTTGATCCTTGTGGTGATTTAGTATTTATTGTTTGTGTGTTTTGCTAATATTTCCTTAATACTCACTATGAAAAAAAGAAACCCAAAACAAAGTTCTATAAAAGAAATCACAGAGGGGTGATTCCATGAAGGTGGGTAAAACGTTTTGGCCAAATTTGGTGATGAAAACCTAATTTTTTACTCATGTGCTAGATAGAAGCCCTCAAAACGTATATATGCCATGTGAATTTTGACTTGTAGTAAAAAAACAAATTCTAGAATATTATGTTGGCTTCCCAATGATATTAAAAAAAAATATTCCGATGTCATTTAATATGTGAAATTTTGCATTTAATGAACTGTGTGACCTTAAAAATTTGAAGAAGTTAATAAGTGGCTTGTGTCCAACCCTAATAATTCAATATTAAATTAATAATTAAGGAATATGTATATATATATATATATATGAGTATGATATACACAAAATGCACTATGGTCTGCATATTTTTTTGTTAATTTCTTTCACAATAACAATATACAATTATTTATTATTTTTTGAAAGTGACCACATCTAATTTCAGCACCATTTTATACACATGTGTGTCCATCCCATCTTTTTTTCACTATTTTCAAAAATTGAAAAACTAAACACACCTTTTTGAAGAGGACGCTTTAATGTGTGGGCTGTGCATTTTTAAGAAATTTTTGGATGTGTATTTTTTACCCTGTGTATTTTTTTTGAGCTGCTTCAAACTTGTTGTGAGGTTTTCTAATTGTAACTTTCAGAACTAATTAAAAAAAAACCATGTGACTTCCAAAACACATGCATGATACCTCAATGGATAGAGGATTCGGTGATGAATCTATCGGTATGAACTCTGCTCAGTTATGTTCCATGAATGGCAAGGTTTACACCCCTATAAGACACATAGAAACATTGATTTTCCTGTAAGAGGGATAACTCTCTGTTTTTCAGGCCCTCGATCAAGGTATGAACATCCCTCGATCAAGCTACCGTTTAAATCCTTTTTTTTTATTTTTTTTGAAAAAGGACCTCGATTGCGGCCTTAAAACCTCTATCAAGGTTTTATTAAATCCTAAATCGAGGTATTAAAACCTAGATCAAGTTTTTTTTAAAACATAGATTGAGGTATTAAAACCTATATCAAGGTTTTTTTAAAACCCAGATCGAGGTTTTTTTTAACCTAGATCAAGGTATTAAAACCTTGAGCGAGGTATTCTTAAAACCTAGATCAATGTTTTGTTAAACTCTCGATCAAGGTGTTATGACCTCGATCGAGGGTTTAAAAATTGCTCGATCGAGGTACATTTTTGTGTTTTTTTTTAAAACGCCTTGCCAAAAAGTGTAACCTAGCTCCATTGATGTACCCATAGATGTGAGAAGAAAGTGAGAAGATTTACGAACCATTATCCCAGTGGGGCCTTTTGTTGGCATAATTGACTATCAAATGCAAAAAATTCTAAACCCACTTCATATGAATATAATATCCTAAATTTTGACCTAACACTTATGGGCATAAACCCCATTGCTTATGATGTTACTTTGATATTTTAAATTGGTATATCGGGCCTTAGACCCCACTGCATATGAACAGGATGATTTTTTTGATATTTTGGGCATAATCAAATTTCATATGTTATATATATATGATTTAATGTGTTGGGCACAGACCCTAAAGCACATGATTGATGATATGTGTTCTGTTGAGCGAGATGCTCTGGAGCACATGAATGGTTATACTTGTGTTGAACAAGAATCCATTAGAGGAAATTTCAACTCAAAATGGGCCTCCTAAGGAATATTAATAAAATAACAGTTAAAATAATAAAATAATATTTATTAATTTTGGAGGAAGAAAAGAAAAAACTACTTTTTTGTTCGTATTTTCGACATATTTCCCTATGTTTTTACTCAAATTTCGATTGGAAGAGCTTTTTGGATGCAGAATTAAATTTTGTATTAAACGAGTACCCACTCGACATACTTTTGACGAGCCCATATACCCGAACAATAAATACCTAAAAAATCATGATGATGACCCCAAAAACAAGAAATACCTGGAAAAAGTGATGATGATGTCATCATCACATTTTTTTAGGTATTTCTTGTTTTTTGAGTAGTGAGGCCCATCAAAAGTATGTCAAGTGGGTACCCGTTGGATGCATAATTTAATTCCGCATCCAACAAGCTCTTCCAATTGAAATTTGAGTAAAAACATGGGGAGATATGTCAAAAATATGAATAAAAAAAGTAGTTTTTTTGTGATACCTATCCCCAAATTTATATTAAAAAATTGTTTAAGAGGTGCTCCCTTTTTGAATTTTAAAGCATTTTTATTGGCTAATACATCATGACATGGAATTTGTATTATTTCTTGAAGGCCCATTTTAAATTGAAATTTCCTCTAATGTCTCGAACACATGAGTTATGAAAACCTTTGTGTTGATCATGAAGCTCTGAAGCACATGAAAAGATAAAATTCAAGGTGTTGGGAATAAGTCGTGGAGCCTTTCAATTTGATGTTGAGAATAAGATCTGGAACATCAAATCCTTGGCCATTGTATCTCTAGGTGTATCCTACAAGTACATCCTAGCATTAGTGTTGAGCGAGGAGCTCTGGAGTCCATGTTTGCCATTGGTGCAAAGGTTTCATTGTATTCAATACCATGTAATTGTGTGTCTCCCTTGGCTACCAATATTTTATTATATTTCAAAGGTGAACCATCAGTAGCAAACTTAGTCTTGAAAACCCACATACATTGAACTAGCTTCCTCCCTGGGGGAAGATCAACCAATTCCCAAGTGTTGTTCTTCTGGAGTGAGATGAATTCTTCTTTCATGGATGTTTGCCATCTTGGATAATGTGCTACATATTAATATTTCTATGTATCTGATTCAACCATAAGATATTGCTTCTCAACAAATAGAGGATCTTTCACACAAAGGGCACTCTCAAATTGAGCTCCAGCCCTCCTAGTGTCACTAGGATTTCCAGCTAGTTCCCCAACTACATGAATGGTATTTGTTGTCCATTTTAGTCTTGTAGGACTGTTAGGATCTGCAATCAAATCATCGTTATTAGACATATCGGAATCAACAAACTCATTAGTCTCTTCACTTACAACTAATGGATATGGTGGTGAAGAAGACTCTTCAACTTCAAATGCTACTAAAGGCTCTTCTTGGAACTAAACACTTCTTTCAATGAAAGATTTGTTAGTGATAAATTTTATCAGCTTGTACCCTTTTGAATATTTAGAATACCCAACAAATATGCACTCTTGGATTTGGGGCTTCAAAGCCTTCCTCTTTTCAGTTGGAATTCTAGCACAAGCCTTTGAGCCAAAAATCCTGAAATGGGTCACATCAAGATTGCGCCCACTGCAAGCTTCGAAAGGAGTCATACCTTCAAGATGCTTATGAGGCACCATATTATAGATGTAGGATTCACAGTTTATAGCCTCGGCCCAAAACTTTGGTGGCAAATTCTTAGCCTCCATCATGTAGGTTGCCATCTCCTTCAGTGATCTGTTCTTTCTCTCAGCAACACCATTTTGTTGTGGTGTGTAAGGGATTGAATGTTGCATATGAATACCTGCATCTTTAGTATACTGAATGAACTCAGACTTGACATACTCACCACCATTGTCAGATATGAGGATCTTGAGTTTCCTCCCATGCCGGTTTTCATCCAAGGCTCTAAAGACTTTGATAAGGTCAAAAACTTCCGACTTATTCTTTGCAAAGTGAACCCAACAATACCTGGAAAATTAATCTATGAATTTCAATGCATATTTATCTTGAATCATGGACATATGAAGGAATGGACCAAAAATGTCACTATAGATCAGCTCAAGAGGTGCAGAGGTTGTCTCATGACTAGCTTTCTCATACTTGTGCTCTGGGTGTTTTCCTAGGATATAACCTTGACAAAATCCCTAAGAAAACTTGATCTTTGGTAACCCTATGACCATATCTTTTTCACTTAAATCAAAATGATACTTGTAGTTAATATGGCCAAATATTTCATGCGAAAGATTGCTTGCTTCATTAGCATGAATCAAAAGAGCAGAGGGGTTTGAGTAGGCTAGAAAATGGGAAAACTTGTATACCTTCAAAGTGTGATCTACAACACCTTTTGCTATGAATTTACCATTCGAAATATCAGTGATTTCAACATCATTAGGGGAGAAGATGACCTTCTTTGGAGACCCAGTATGAGTCATCTGATACACTAACAAGAGATTAGAGGAAATACCAATCAATATCATTGAACTTACAACACATTATTGAACTTACCATGGTCAAGATCAATCCTTCCCTTCCCCAAACTGTTAGTGAGAGTTTCATCTCCCAAAACTATTGGTGGGCCTTTCGACATGTCAAGAGAGAAGAAATTCTTGTTTGTTGAAACCATATGTCTAGAAGCTCCAAAGTGATGAAGCTAGGTGATCTTGATGTGCCAGCAACCAAGGAATGTACTCTCTCTATGTCCTCTAAATTTGATCCCCCTTCCCTCTTCTTTGAGCAATCAGGAAGGGAGATGTTATTCTTCTCTAGGACTTGGGTCAACATGTCAATTTGCTTCTTCCTACAAGAGATATGAAGATGATAGCCCTTACTGTAGTATGTGCACTTGCTCATTTCTCCTTTGTTCTTCTTCTTCTAAAATTTCTTCTTGGAACCTTGGGGATCCTCTTAAGACTTGTTCTTGTCTCTCTTTTGCTCATGTGGATTTTTAGCTTTTTTCTTAATTTTTGAATCCAACCTTGAATCTCCAGCAACCAAAGCTTGGTATTTGGAAGGTTTGATGGTGCCCATCATCGCCAACTTATCTTGCTCCTGTGTGAGGGATTCCATGAACTATGCAAGCTTAGGCATCTTCCAGGCTCGAGCTGTCAACTTTGTAGCATGGAAGGTTGAAACAAACATTGAATAGTCAGGACCGAGCTTAGAGAGTATGGCCAAAACTAGTTTCTCTTCCTTCTTTTCAATCCCACACTATTTCAACTACAAAACAAGGGCCTTAAACTTGGAAAAGTAGAGTTGCAATGATTTGAGGCTATTGGGACTCAAGGAGATCAGATCATTCTTGATTTGATGTCGTCTCATCTCATCTGTCTTTCCAAAATTCTCTTATATCTTCTCCCAAACTTCATTAGGTGATGCCAACCCATCAATATGGAAGAGGAGGTCTCTTGAAATGATCAGACACAAAATACCATAGGCCTCATCCCTCTTGTTGTGTCATTTAATTTTTCTACAGATGCATTAGGAACCACCTTAGTTTCCATAGTCACCTTGTCATGACCTTTCCATCACAATAATATATCCATATCAGCTTTCCACTCAAATAAATTGAATGGATTCAAGATGATCTTCTTAGATTGGTCCATAGCTCAAAAACTGTGCCCTCCAATCACGAGAATGCACTCCCAGACAAGATTTTGAACCTACAATAGCAATCAGGAAGGAGATAAATCAATCTACAAAGGCTCTGATACCATGTGGAAATTGAACCCAATAGATAGACTAATTACACTCACAAAATTGCTAATCAAACATGCAAAATTCACACCAAAGGAGACTGAAATTGGAGCATAACACTAATCTATATTCAATAAGTGTAAAATATCCAAACTTGTGAAGTAATAGGATTATAAAATTTATCATTACATGATAGAATCGAATGCATAAATATGCCATTTGAAATAGTCAAAAAGTAGGCTTACTAAATCTAGTCAAATCTCGCATAGGTGCATAAAGCAGTTTCCAAATCTATGAAGATGCTTATAAATTTGTTAAGTCAAGTGGGAAAGATAAATAGGGATGGAAATACAACTCATACATGCTCTTATTTGGAGAAAAGGAGGGAACATGATGTCGGAAAAAAACAAGTCAACTACACCTAGTCTAGCTTTTCGTTTTGCCTTAAATCATAATAAAACAAGGAAGCTTTTCATAATAAGCATATATGCACTTTGGAGGATCTGGAATAAAATATACATGCTAAATTGGGTTTCCTGGATGTTTTCTAAGAGCTCCATGACTCAATTTTAACATGTGTTGACTTCTAGGACTTGTAGAAGGCAACTAGCATAGAATGGAATCTAGGAAACTAGGTAATAAGACAAAAATAATTAAATTATTGTCTAAGATAGGTAACTATGGGTTGATTATTCTAACATTTAAGAAGTTTTTGGAAAAAAAATACATAACTAAGTTAGGAGGAAGTGGGACAAATTTAGCATAGTTTGGGTTGGGGATCTTACACCTTCGAACCAAACTTTTAATAGAACCTATAAATGAATGGAAGCTTTGTTGCAAACAAAGTCAACATGGTTTTTTTATTTCTCCTCTACAATAAAAAACAACTTACTACCATCTAGTTGAAATAAAAATCAATGTGCTTCACACTACATGAAAAAATGGTATGGCACATCTGTATCCATCCTAGTGTGGAATTGAATTCAACACATTTCAGAATGCATGACAGTAATCAAGATAAGTTTATCCCCTGAGGAATACTCACCTGAAGGAACTTACACTATATGGAGGATGTTGCAATGAGTGTTACTATCATTTCCCACTTGTTATGACTAAATCAGAGCTGGTGTCATTTGCAGTGATTTCCACCGTTTCACAAATTGAAACAGTATGAATTAACCTATGAACTTTTCAAAAACATAAATATTGAAACATCAACATATTTTTATCTTTTATGAGAGAGGAAAAGTGTATGTACATGCTAATAAAACAAGTTTACACTTGTCTAAGTTGAGAAATGATAGAAAAAAAACAACAATATTAGTTTTAACATTAAAAAATTCCAATGTTCTTATCTCAATGTGTGGGTGTGATATGCTTGATCACTTTTAGGTAAGTTTTGAATTGTCCACTAAGGAATGGGATAATGACAACTCATGCAGAAAAGTACACATCATCTTGAATGTATCATTGTAAATATAATATAGTTTTTTTAAGCATAATTGCATAGGGACTACTCTCTAGGTTTGAAGAACTCATATCTAGCATTCTTTGTACTTATGAACTTGGGAACTAGAACAAAATGTTCTATATTATATAAGAGAAATGATGAACACTTGGGGAATATCTTAGGGGATATGAGTTGAGATTTAAGTTTCTCCCAAGGAATTCCCACCCCATTCCTTGGATTCAAGAACCCCATATGCTACCAATAGATTGGGAAATTTTGTGCATTCACAGCTACATGGAAGAACATAAATTCCAACAATGACTTTCTATTTCAATTGTTCATAATATCTTAACCTATCATTAAATGCGAAATTGGGTGAAGAAACCATACAAGACTTTCATACTGACATTTTGTACATCCCTCTATTTTGTAAACTTGTGGAACATACCCTTTATATTACTAAGAAAATAAATAGTTTTCTTGCTTATATGTAGAAGTGAACAACCATTTTGTTAACTGTGATAACCTAGAATCAGTTCCATTAATTAATGAAATAGGTAAATAATATAGACATGAGAAGTGAATTTCCATTTTGTAATGCTTATCTGGTTTAATAAAATTTTCCATTTCCTAGTGCCAGATTATAAAGGTAAAAGTTGCTCTAACATGTATTATAAGTTGATGAACCTCTAAGGAACATTTAAGCACTCAATTTTTGCATGACACAATTTAAAGGCATAACAAGATGTCCAGTAGAATCAATTATTTATGAATGAAGATCCTAAAATCCCATAAGTAGTAGTTTCAATTCAGTTGTTGGGGTTTCCACCTCGAACATAACATATAAAATTCCTAGATGCAAAATGTTAATTTGACAACAATGATAATGACAATAAATAACCTTATGCTCATAATTTCTCATTCCAATGCTAATATCATGCTCACACTGGAAGAATTGGTTCAAAACATGCCACTTGATCTCAAAACAAGCTCCCTTAAAGCTTCATTTCGAAGAATAAATCAAAGGATTATTCATAGTGAGGAGCTCTAAGGAAAAAGTATTGGAGATCAAAAGTAACATATAGAAAATGATATTGACCTAAAATCAAACTTAGTGCTATCTCTACCAACTTCTCTCCTAGTTCAAATAAACACATGTAGTGAATGTTAAATCCCAATGAATTAATTAAGTAGTGAATCATATCAATTTGAATATAGAACCAAGCAGGCTAGATCTGAAGATACTCCTCTTGTTAAAGTTGAGTCAAGTTCAAACCTTGTGCATACATTTTCTAGTATGTGATAGTTGTGTTATTAATCCATTTCCCTCCATTTAAATTTCCAAAGTGAGTTAATATCATAGACTATTGAAGCAATATAGTTCTCCCTCACAAGCCCCACTGCATTTCAATTTAAATGAACAAGATTCAATTCCTGAAAAAATTATTCTATCTTGCTATAAATGAGTTTTTTCTGTATATCTTCACAACTATTTATCTTTACTTTTAGAAATATTTTTTATTATTATCCCCTACCTTCATTGTAGATGAGGAAATAACTACAACAATGGTCTTTAACCAAAGACAAAATAAATCCTCCCAAATATTGAACTTTGCAAAATTTGACCTACGTAACAAATAAGATACAGAGAGATAATTTTGTTGTATAGAGTAAGACATAGATATATTAAGAGATATATATGGTATTGATATTTTTAGAATATAATACTAAAGGATATTCATAGAAGTGCAATTATATAAGAGATCTAGATCCTTTCATGCCACTATTTTTTACTTTGCTTATACTAGATTGTTGAATTCTCAAATTGAAAGCCCACCAATAGGATATGCAACTATATAATAGATATTATAGTGGAATGATAAGGTTGGATGATGTATATTTCAAATCACATTCTTTTTGTAGAAAATCACCTATTTGCATATATGCTTATCTGAACTAAACTTGTTTTTAGAGAGGCCTCCATAATGTCAATGTCATCCTATATTTCTGCTAGCATACTTGAAAGAATTAATTGTTTCTACTCAAATAGGTCTATTGCATGAGGAACTCACATGAAACATATAAAAGGGGAAAATCACAATGATAACATGGATATACTTTCACAATGTATTAGCAGCTCATTGGTCACAAGGTCAACATGCTTATATTTACACAACATATGTAGTTGCTATGAGAAAGATGCACTTTATCACACAATAAATTTTTTGTTTAAAATTGTGAGATAACTAAGGAAAAACAAAACTTGATAAAGGAAAACATTGTGACTGAAGAAA
>LPNX010338681.1:0-59698 GCA_001517045.1 Pseudotsuga menziesii | reverse complement strand
CTCCTTTATTTTTGTTATGAATGTATTTCATTTTTTCACGAGTTTTCTTTAGTATGGTGCAGTTTGTTTTTTCAAAGAAACAATATGCGAGTAAAATATCTTGTGTTTCTAATATATCTTGCAATAAAAATGAAATATGAAAAGATGCAAATGATCTGGTGCATGATCTGTTGTGCATCGATCAGCAGTGGCTGCACTCTTTTTTGGCCTTGGGGGTGTCATAGAACATGTTTCTGATTGTTCATTCGATTAAAATGATGCATGAATGGGTGTTCATGGAGTCATTTTCTCATGTGATGATTGATCTCCATGAGCATCACTAGGCCAAACACCACCTTGACCACTGATGTGTGATCACTGAAAATCCTGTAAATATAAACCATTCAATTATAAGTTCACTATCATATAAAAGTAAAAATTATAAAGTTATAAATGAATTGATACTATGATTCAATATTCTAAAACTTATTTTAAAGGCATGAGATCTCTTTACCAACACTTCAACATTCGCTTTAAACTCATGTGTCTGCGGAATAATGAATAACAGATGAAGGATATCCACATTAATTTTTTTCAATTACTTCTCTATCACCTTAAACAGGTCTAGAAAAGAAGAAACGTCACCATCGTTCAACAATTCATTGACATCAAAATATAGGGATTTCTGTGATGTTGTTTCATACACCAAATCGTTGGCTTGCAACAAAAATATATAAAACATTACTTACATGTTAAATAAATAGGCTCAGAAAAAATTATATTAACAAAACATATATATCATGATAGAATCCTAGATTTACTTGAGTCTTGAATGATGGTGTGATCTGATGCACAGCTGGAGACTTTCCTCGATCATCCACCTACAAAAAAATAATTAGACAACATTATCTTAATGAAAGAAATATACAAACAAAAAATACACAACAAAAAAAAATATGCTACATTTTATATATGTTTACAATTTTGAAGTATTTAAATTATACAATTACAATCATGCTTACCTATTTCCCCAAGGTTGTTTTCTTCTGATCAACAACCGAGTGAATTCCCCGATCAACACTCTGTATCAAATATAGATAAGATTATATAAACCAAATGAATATACTCTTGAAAAAACATAACAACATAAATGTTTGTACATATTAAGTTTGTACAATGGCATTGATGTATACTTACTGCTTCGATGCAGGTCTGGTAACATCTACTGTGAGGGAGGTGCCCCTCACAGAACCCTACATCAAAAACATAGAGAAATTACCTAACGAAACCAAAATGCTCACTAAAACAATAAAATAACATAACATTTTGGCGTACTTAAATTGTACTGTTACAATCATGTTTACCTCTTTCCCCGACGATGTTGTCATCTGACCAGTTACAATCATGTTTACCTCTTGCCCTGAGTGACCTGATCACTACCCTACAAAGTAAATATATATAACATTTTATAAACCATATGAATATACTTATGAAAAAACACAAATAATAATCATTTTTCAAAGTATAGTTGTACTATTACCAGCGTAGATCCAAATCCTAGTCTCTATCAAGTGCCGAGATGGATCAAATGTCTCGAGGTACAAACCTCTTCTTAGGTATCCATTGATTTGATTCAAACCAAAAGACAATTTTTATTTATTTAAGGTCCACAAATAATATTTTTATTATTAATATTTAATATATTTATGACTAACATATAATATTTTTTATTTTGTTAGGAACGAACATTACAACATTTCCCCATACATGGTTTTAAAACCATATGCAAAGCCCTCCTACAACCATGGGTTGTTTAGGAGGCCTTGCACATGGTCTTAAAACCATTTGTAAGGCCCTCCTAAACCACGTACAATAAAACCATGGGTTATTTAGGTAAAAACCATGTGCAAGGCCCTCCTAAACCATGTACAATAAAACCATGTGTTGTTTAGAAGGCCTTGCACATGGTTTTAAAACCAGGCCCTCCTAAACCATGTACAATAAAACAATGGGTTATTTAGGAGGCCTTGCACATGGTTTAAAAACCATGTGCAAGGCCCTCCTAAACCATGTACATTAAAACCATGTGTTGTTTAGAAGGCCTTGCACATGGTTTTAAAACCATGTGCAAGGCCAACATTTTTTTGTGGAGAATTCAATTTGTTATTTTTTGTTATTTTGTTAGGTAGGAACATTACAACATCTCCCCCATATTGTGTTTTTTTCCTGACCCACATATTTTTTTACGGATAATTAAATTTTTACTTTTTTATTGTTTTGTTAGGTAGGAAGATTACAGCATCTCTCCCATATTAGATTGTTTTTGTGGCCGACATTTATTTTGGCCTATAATTAGAAAATTTATTTTTTATTAATAAAAATAATGTTACATAACGTTAGAAGATCTCCCCCATACTGGGCTGTAGAGCGCCTATCAGCACAACAAAGATGTATACTATTGTAATCTCACAGATCACCTAAGGTTACCAATAATACATACAAAAACATACATACATAACAGAGACAAGAGATAAGAACAAGTACAGGAAATAACAGATTATATTAACATGGGTGGGTCCATACACTATAGAGAATTGAACCGAGTTCTCATCTGGCTGAACAACCTAATATATATGATTTACAAACAGTTACAGAATAACCACCTATCGGTTCAGTGAACCGACACGACCTTAGGTGGCCGACCTAATCTCTAGTTTAGTTGGTCGACTAACTTAGTCGGCTGATCCACTAAGTCAGCTATCGTTCAAGTCAGAATACTGACTTGCTCCTCTAACATGTCCCCCACAAACAAAACTTTTCTTCATCCCAAGGAAACAGGGAGGTAACAAAAAAAATGCATGTCTAAGTAGTCATTTGTTTTGTGCTTGTCCTTCATGGGCTATGACATCTGATTGTTGGTCTTTTCTGCACGCAGACTTCAAAAATTGTTGGGGCTATTACAACTAAGTGATGTTGGAAATATGTCCAACTTTGCATTATTTTCTAAATGTCGATGATGAGTGTAGTCAGATTTGATAGGATCGACATTTTTTTTGGCAAGGAAATTTCAGTTATTATTTCCATGTCGGGACCCATAAACTGGTCCTTCTCCTCTGTAGTCCCTACAAGTCGTTTCATCTGCGGGCATATGATGTCTACTTTTTCTAGATTGTGGATGGCCATATGCACCCACTAATGTGCTTCCCACTTGAGTTTCCGCAGCTTTGTTGTCTCAAGCACTATTTTGTATTCTATTGTGCTTCTGAGTGTCTCATCAGTGGTTTTCCTTTTTTCAAGTGCTTGGATCCCTTGTCAGGTCTGCCAAGTTTGTTAATAGACTTGCCCATAGTAAGTAGGCTAGTCTCATAGTACTTCCTCGGTGATGACATACTAAACCAGGTCCCTACACTTGTTAAGGAACTTAACTTGTTCTTTTTCCTTGTTGTCTAGTTCCTTACATCTATGCTAGTTCCTTGTCTTTTCTTCTACTGCTAGTGCTTCCAGTAGTTGTTCTAACTCTGGATCTCTCAACTTGGTTGCATCGGCCATAGTGGTTGATCCAAATAGATTGATGTGGACCATTGCTAGCTGTCCATGATGGTCCTTCTTCTTTTTCTTCTTTTTGTGCTTCTCTGCTTTGGTTTGTTTCGGCATCTGTATACCTGCAAAAGTCGAGTCGGGATTTTCTGTTTGCTGTGCAGGAGTGGTTGATGGTATTTCTATTTGGGGTAGTGGGATGACTGTTTCCTATGGTTTTTTAGATGCAGGTGGTCCAGAAGTGGATGTGGTTGGTACTGATGGTTGTGGTGACATTGGTTCTAGTGCAGTTGGTTGGATTAGGGGTTCTGAGTCGAGGGGTGGTGGTGGTGGTGGCGATGGGGTTGGGGAATGTCCGGGGGTGATTGGGTTGATGAAAATGTGGTTGGGTGGTGGAATGTTGGTCTAAGGGGCTGAGCTGAAGTCAGAGAATAGTTGGTTAATTTCTCTATTTATGTCCTTGACGTTTTCTTCTTCCTCACCTCCGGTCGGTTCAGAGGTTGGTAGGTGGGGTTGTGGTATAGTCGGAGTGATATTGGTTGTCTGATGTCCTACAACTTCGGCTTCCTTGTTGGGGTTCCTTTCAAAGACCGAAGTCGAAGTTGCAAAAATTTTTAGTCCCTAAAGGACTTGGCCAGGTTGTTGGGATCCACTAGCTTCAAGCAGGGGTGCTTTAGTGGATAGCTTCTGTACCGACGTGAATATCTTAGGAAGTTTCTCAATGAATTCCTACAGATCTATGTCCCTGTCGAATTTTTATTTCACTGCCTCTGACATAACACTCTTGCATAAGTCGAGTGGGATTATCGAGATTTGTTCCGGTGCTAACTCTTCACTTACTTTTCTCGGGGATGGAGGTGGGGGTGTAGACACCAGGTCTACAACGTTTTCAAGCATTGATGTGTGTGTGATTTTGGCTTTCTTTGGTCGACCTCGTAATGCTCCTGCCTCAACAAATCTCTAGAACTGAGTTTCCACCAGTACTTTATTTGCTGCAACATCTTCAATTATGTCAATGGCTATAGCTCATAGTTCTTCTTCATCGTCTGATGACTCTGGAAGGAGAAGCTTGCGCTTTCCTTTCCCTTGTGGTTGTTGTATTCTTTGACTTTTTCTTGTAGCTGCTATCTCTTTCGACAATTTCCTTATAATTTCTTTGGTGATAGAATATTCTGGGTTGTCTGCTTCTATTTCTCCCCTTGGCTCTTGGGTCAGGATGATAATTTCTTCAGCCAAAAGGATTTCCTGCTACTCTACATGTGTTTCTTTGGTCTGCGGTTCTTCTCTCTGTGCTATCGAAGGTTTGATGATGATTTGAAGTCGGCCAGTGTGTTCGACTGGTGTCTCCTCTGACACAATGGTATTGATGTAGAGGTTCAACTCATAATCCTCTTCTTCCTCTTGGTTTGTTAACAGCTCCTCGATTCAGAAGTCAATTTCCTTTGCCTTCACTGGTATTGGTATTTCTATTCCACCTTGTCAAGACAGCTCCCGAAAGATCTTTTCGACCGATGGATAATAATTAAGGGCCTTTCGATTTGACATAACATCCTGCATGTACCGCAATGAAGTATGGTCGAGCTCTAACTGGAAGTGGGAATTTTTGGGTAGACTTCATCAGATGTTCTGAGGCACCCTCGATCTAATCGTGTGGACTTTTAGTTGTTGGAGCTATTTTTCCAACAACACTTTTCTGTCTACAAGTTCTTTCAATGTTCCTTTCTGGCAGAAGGATTTGAATCTCCACATGTGGAATTTTGTCGGTTCTTGAAAACTTTTGTGTCCTTCGGGGAAAATAGAATACATGACTATCCATAAGATAAGGGATGGGAACCTAATGATTCCTCCCATCTCTTGGCATCTTTCACAGATGGTTTTGACCATTTCGGCAACATACTCAGCCCATCTGTAGATCTTTCCATTAGTCGTAATGGTTTCGACTACTTCTAGCATATCTAACTTGAGGTCAGTTCCTCAACCTGTCAGGGTGAGTGTGATGGCTATTATTTTTGCCACGGTCTGTGGTGTATGGGCTATGATTTGGCTGATCATCAAACCTTTTGAGTTTTTTCTTGATGGTGACTCGGTTAATTCTTCGACCAATCCCTCTTAAATACCGACTGGTACTAGGTCTCCTTTGTCTAAGAGACCTGTCAGCTTTGAGATGACTTCTCTAGAGATGTTGAACATTTGGTCGAAGTAAAACTTAATGTTGTGGTATCGGTTTATGATAAACTTGATGGATGTTTCTTTTGTGCCACCGATGCTAGACATAAGTGGTGCATTGACATAGTTGAAAATGGTACTGTATCGTATTTTCTCGGTAGCTTGACTAGGCTTCTTTTCTACGTAAGCCCACTCTTTTACCTTGGTCCACAGTTTTTTCTATGAACCCTCCTGTACCTTAGCATTCTTAATGTTATTTAGCTTCCTCACTAAAGGTGTTTCTGCAGTCTGTAATTCCTTGGCTTTGGTTGAGGCTCTAGTCTGTTTGGGTGCCATTTTGTCGGTTTGGTAGTCGATTTCACTAAGGTGCTTTTTCCTTTCAGTCGTGTGGTTGCTCTGATTGTCTCTCTATTTGATTTGCAGTGAATGAACCTTCGATGGTCCATTATTTATAGGGGGAGCATTGGATTTTCTTGTCAATGGATGTATTAATGGCAGACGTGATGTTCCAGCTGGAATGCTTGAGTGTGGGTTAATGGCAAATTTTTTTCGGCACTTGAGGTCATGAATGCGTGATGGGACTATCGAGGTCATCAGTCGATGTCGGTTGTGAAAATGGTTGATGGTGCTATGTCGATGGGCATGATGTCGGTTGTCGAAGTGGTGATTTCCTGTCATATTTTTCTGCGTATAACAATATTATTTTGCTTTTTGGGTTTTGCAGATTTTTATAATTTTTGTCTAATGGTTATGGTTGTTATAATTATATATATATATATATATATATATATATATATATATTCAATATGTTTATTTTTAGTTTCTGTAGCATTTTAGTCGTGCTCCATTAACAAGTTTCCGAAATACTATGCCTTGTAACGTCCTTAGTTGGATTGATCCACTGGTATGTATCTCTTCAACAACGTAGGGTCCCATCCATTCTCTATGTAACTTTTTAGGTTTTCCTTTTACTCGACTGTTATATAGTAAAGCAAGGTCTCCTACTGACAAGTTTTTGTTCTTGATGTTTTTGTCGTGCCATGCTTTTTGTTGTTGTTTCTGGATTTCTTGATGTTGCATTGCGAGTAGTCGATTTTCTTCTAGTTTAATTTGTTGCAATAGTCGGTCCTTTATTCCTTGTTCGACATCGACATGTAATATTTCTGCAATAATAGGTGTCTGTTGTCGAAAGTGTAGTGGAACTACTGCTTCCTATCCATAAACTAGACGAAAGGGGGTTTGGTCGGTTGAGTATTTATATGTTGTTCTATATGCCCATAGTATTGCAGGTATCTGCTCATCCCAGTTGTCCTTATCAGCATTACATATTTTTTCTAAACCTTTTGTTAATGTTTTGTTAAATGCTTCAATTACTCCATTTGATTGAGGATGGTATGCTGTATTCCGACGATGGTCAATTTGGAACTGATCAGTTAGGGCTTTGATAGTTTTATTGATAAAGTGTCTTCCTTGATCACTGATTAAGGTTAATGGACATCCAAATCTGGTAATGATAATCTCTTAGATGAACTTAGTAGCTATCTCAATGGAACGTGTCAATAGGTTCTGCCTCTGCCCATTTGGTCACATATTTGACTGCAGTTATGATATACCTTGCACCTATCCTTTTCTCTAGTATAGGAAATGGTCCTATGAAATCTATGGCCTAAATTTCAAATGTCAAACTTTGGTTTACTGATATCAAAGGAATTTATGTGCTAGGCATGGGTAGACCTAGTCGTTGACATCTGTCACATTGACTTAAAAAAATTTTGCAATCTTTGTAAAGTCTCGCCCACCTTAACCCTGATTGTTGGATTTTCTTTGCAATTGCATCTGCTTGGAAATGTCCTCCTGTGGGTCCATAATGTGCTTCATGCATAATGTTGTCTCTTTCATGTTCTAGTATACACCTTTTGAGGATGTCATCTAATCCCATTCTGTAAAGAAATCAATTTATAAGACTGTATGGTGCAACCTTCATAGCTAGGACTTGTTTCTTCTTTGTACTCATTCCTTCTGGTTCTTGTCCATCTTCTAAGAATTGAGCTATTTCCTCTAACTCTACCAGGACTGCTTCTATCCAAAATAGATGTGCATCTGGTAAGTCATCTTTGACTCCTGTCGGTTCCTCTCTCATGTCGATTCGGGATAAATGATCGAGACCAAAATTTAACTTACATAGTCTGACAACAAATTCGAATTCAAATTATTGAAATAGAAGTAGCCATCGACAAATCCTTCCATGGTGTAGAGGTTTATTGACAAGGTACTTAATTTCCTGATGATTAATATAGAATATAAATGGGTTAGCTATAAGATATTGTCGATATTTTTGTAGTGCAAAGACCATTTCTAATGCTTCTGTTTATGTTGTCGAATAATTTCTTTCAGCCTTGCTTAATTTTCTGCTATTGTAAACTATAGGATAATCCATTCCATCATCTCCTGGTTGAGTTAGGATTGCTCCTATTGCTAGATTTGATGCATCAATATGAAAATGGAATTTGATCGACCAGTTTGGAAACCTTAGGATTGCTGCTTCGACTAGTTTTCTTTTTAGTTTTTCAAATGATATATGGCACTCTTTTGTCTAGTCGAACTCTTTATCTTCCCTTAATAGTTCTTCTAGTGCATAGGTCATATCTGAATAATATCTTATGAATTTTCTATAATAGCCTGTATGACCTAGTATCAAGCTGACTTGTTTTGAGTTCACTAGTGGTTTTAAGTCGAGGATAATTTTGAGTTTTGTAAAGTTGACCTTAATACCTTCCTTACAGACAATGGGTCCTAGCAATATCCCCATGGGGGCGACAAATATACACTTCTTGATATTTAGGGCCAATTGGATTTGTCTACATCTTTTCAACATAAGTCTTAGCCACTTGCAATGATCTTTTAACATGGAGTATATTGTCCAATCATCAAAGTATACTGCCATGGTTTTGTAAATATACTCTTGGAATGTCTTGACCACAATTCTAGACAATACTGCAGGTGCATTCTGTAATCCAAAAGGCATAACCTTGTAAGAAAATGAGCTTAATTCACATACAAATGTTGTCTTTTCTGATCTTCTTTAGCTATTGGCACTTGGTTATAACCTGAGAATCCATCTGTAAATGAGTAGCATTCATGTCTTGCCACCTCATTTAAGATTTCATCTGCATAAAGAGTTGGAAATCGGTCTGTCAGTGTCACTTTATTTAGCTCTCTGAAGTTGACACAAATTCTTAGTTTGGTTAGATCACGTTCCTTAGGTTGGAATACCATTGGACTTGCCCATTCTGATTGGTCAATAGGGAGATGCTGCCTACTGCAAGCATGTTATCAATTTCCTTTTTGACTGTATCTTTGTATTTGTGATATAGCTTATATGGCCTTTTCTTCATAGGTCGAACATCAGGTTTAGTGTTGATTTTCATTTCACCCATTCCATGGAATAAACCTTTGAGGTCTTTATAGTCTCTAAAAATACATCCTGGAACTCCTTTAGTAAGTTCACGATCTCTGTTGTCTGCTCTTCACTTTAGTAGTCTCCAATATTTGCCATTTTTGGTCGATCATCATTTGAGATGTCAAATTCTTTAGTTTTGACTTTAGCATCTAGCGATTCTAGTGCTTTGGCTTCATTGATTGGTCAAATTCCTTCTTTAATCTGGGAGAATGGGGCAAGGAAGTCGGGAGCAGTCATTCAGTTGGCTTCCTCCTTGTCAGTTGTTTCAACTTTAAACACTATGCGAATAGGTTTGGTCATTTCGACATGTTTTGATTTCCATCTAAAGCTTTTTCCTTCTGTATTTTCATTTTCTAACTATAGTCTTGTCGAGTGTGGTATTGTCCTAGTTTGTATATTGTTGCAATTCATTGTCTGTCAATTGTCTTTTAGAAGTTTATTTTCTATCGGTTGTATAAATTCTTTAATTTGTTTTGTTGTTTCAACCAAATTTTCATTTTGTGGTATAAAGTTGAAATATTTAATGAAATTTTCTTCAAGTTCATGCCATAGTAAGGTTTCACCCATAGCTTCTTCCATTTTATACCATTTGTTTGGTAATTCGAAGAGTGTTGATGGAAACAGGTGTGGCCATGCTCGTTCATCCTTGTACCCAAGTATTCTTCATTCCTTTTCACATGTCTTGATATGATCTTCTGGATTCTGTCCTTGGATTAATATAGGTATCTGAGCTTGTTTGGTTAACTTATTTCCTCCAAACCTTTCTACAAATTAAGTTGAAGCTCTTGTCTAGGTCTGCAGTCTTATCTGATGGGAATCCCACCATCTAGCAGCTTGTCCTATAAAAGTTTCTACTAAACTTTGTAGTCAACCATGTTCACCAATATTTTTGGAAACTTGTTCTACATGCATAAATGGTGATTCTCTTTCCTTGTATCTTGGTATTTTTGTAGTATTTACATTTGTAAGGTTTCAAGTAGGGTATTCCCTAATTTTCTTCTCAAAGATTTTTGGGACAATGGACACTATGAAGCACTGTTGGGTGCAGTTTTTCTGTACTTTTTGGATAGTCCAACACCCTCTTGCTTTTGTTTTGTAGTTCTTGACTTCCCAATCATATAATTCTACGTCTGAATTATAACCGACTGAGTCTTGATTACCTAAGTAGAGTTCACCATATGTGTTAGGTTCTGTGTAA
Source organism: Pseudotsuga menziesii (assembly GCA_001517045.1). Taxonomy (NCBI): domain Eukaryota; kingdom Viridiplantae; phylum Streptophyta; class Pinopsida; order Pinales; family Pinaceae; genus Pseudotsuga; species Pseudotsuga menziesii. Next base: position 49,358 of record LPNX010338681.1, on the reverse strand, counting down.
TCTTCATTATTCTGTATCTGATAAAGTTGTCCGATATAAACTTATTCATCGATAGGTTCTACCCAAGGTTCTCCTTGGGATGGATGAATAGGTATAATGACCTTTTGTCCATTTCCTTTTAATTTGATTCTCTCTTTGTCCAGGGATATTGATTCTTTCATCTTTCTACCCCAAGGTCAACCGACTAACGCTGGGAAGGAACTGGATACTTCCTTAGGGTCAATGATTTCGAAGTCAACTTTGGTTGAGATTCCTTTTATAGTTGTATCAAAATTTTTCCAGACTCCAATAGGTTCAATTAGGCCTTGGTCAGCTAGTTTTAGGTATATACCCGACTCATGTAGTCGAGGTCTTCCAAGTTGTTCCCAAGTGTCACGAGTCATGATGTTTACTTGTGATCCAAAGTCAAGTATAACTTGTCGGACATGGTATCCTTAAATTTCCAAGTCAACAAGTGGGTCATCATCACTTTTATCTTTTTGATTTAAACTGCAGATATTCTTTGTTTGTTTTTTGATGTTGTTGTGTTTTATTTCATATAGCAAATCGATGAACTCAGATACTGAGTTATCTTTTTGTACGAGTTGTATTAACTCTTTTATTGTGTTATGTCGATTGTCATTAGCCTCTTCTTGTCATGAAATTTCTTTGAATACATTTGTTGCCTCTTTATATGTTTGTTTTTCTTTAAGTGGATTCGGGTAGACATTTTTCTCTTTTATTTTGTTGATTCTTGTGTTATCACTTCCTATTTTTGTCCTTTGTTAGGTTACAATATGCAAATTATTTGTATTTAGTACATCATTTTAGGGAAATCCTCTAATGAGTGATCCCTTACTATGCAATGAGTACAAAATTTGAGGTCAGTTATGTCCTTGTATAAACAGTCTGCATGTTGATGTCCCTCTTTATAACATGTAAATCATTTTATGGGTCGATGTGGTTGGTTGTCTCGATTTCCAGAGAATCGACCTTGACCTCCATAGCCTCCACATCGATTGTCATATCGGTGCTCGTATCTTCGACCATTGTATCTTTGATTGTTTTGATCATTTATTAAGTTATTTTGCTTATTATTTTGTGCAATTGCAGTGGTTTGGTAGACTGCATGATAATTCTGTCGGTTCTTTAGGTTCAGATGGAAATCGGCCGTGTTATGATTCTTTCTTTCGCATATTGCACACCAAGATGCGTTGCTGTTCTTTATGTTGAACGGGAAATCTTATGTCGAGTGGTCTCCATGCTCTTGGAAAATGTAACAAAAACATTTTTTCTGTACGAATCGAACATCCTGTCGGCTGGTTTTCTGTCAATAGTTGTGTTTTGAGTGTCCGGGCATTGAGCACTTTGTGCACCAAATGCCCTGAGCTTTGAGGTTTAATTCTTTTAGAGACTGCTGCACTATCTCAAGCTATTCTTCTAGTTTTTGATCGGTGGAGTATGTTGGTATGTCTTCATCCATTTCCACTTGGAGAGCTTTTGTAAGCACATCTTCATAAGACTTGAATGTCTCCAAACTTATGTATCGGTGGATTTTCTGAGATAAGCCTGCAAGAAACCACTGGATTAATAATTGTTCATCAATAACATAGTCCATTTGGCTAAGAAGGTCTTTCCAACATTTATCATAATCGCAGACAGTTGCTCCTCGCTTTTGCGAAGTTGTTTTTTGTTTCTTTGTAGCCAGATGTTTTGAATCTAGAGTTTTGAAAAATGATACAAATTGCACTTTAATCTTGGCTTTGGTTGCTCGGGTTTGTCTTTCAGAAAAGGTCATGTACCAATTTAATACCCTTTTCCTCAAGGCACCAGCGAGCTGGGCCATCTGTAGATATTCATTCAGGAGTTTCTTCAGAATTTGGGGCACTGATTCTACAAAATTCTCATGTGTCTCTGTAAAGAATCTTGCTTTTGCTTATGTAGTCGTTAATCCGTTTCTTCATGCGTAATTCTGCAAATAATTTGTGACTTTACGTTCCCACCAGTCGTTAATCTCCTGTTCTGATATCATCTGTTTGCATACATTTTAGACATGTACTACCGACAATAGAACCAATGTTGTAATCTCACAGATCACCTAAGGTTACCAATAATACATACCAAAACATACATACATAATAGAGACAAGAGATAAGAACAAGTAGAGGAAATAATAGATTATATTAACATGAGTGGGTCCATACACTATAGAGAACTAAATCGAGTTCTCATTTGGCTCAACATCCTAATATATATGATTTACAAATAGTTACAAAATAACTACCTATCGGTTCAGTGAACCAAAACCACCTTAGGTGGCTGACCTAATCTCTAGTTTAGTCAGCCGACCAACTTAGTCAGCTGATCTAGTAAGTCGGCTATCGTTCAAGTTGGCATACCGACTTGCTCCTCTAACATATACTGTTATATTTTTAACATTAAGCTAGCATTATATTAGGATCTTTAACTAAGAGAATAACAAGAAAAACAATCAAACACAAGAGACAATGAACACAGTTTTTTTCATCGGGAAAACCATAAATGGAGAAAACCCCGCAACTTTCTTAGAGATAGAATCAAGACCAAAAGTAAAACCCAAAACAGTAAGATGATCTCTCGACAGCAGTAGCCTCTTTCTTTCTAGCCCCAACAACTTCTTCTCCCTCAGCTATGTGCTACAACTAAGTGTGAGTGAGTGTGTGTTAAATAGAGAGACTCACTCTCTATTTATACTAATTCATGACTTGACAATGACTCACTACGGTTGACTTCACTAGGTGATTCTAACAACCCCAGGGCCCCAAAACTGTGGGGACTTTAACCCTTGAACAATAGGAGGGTTACCCACATTGAATTGACATGACTTGTTTACATTATATAAAATATTGATCGAAACATCATGGCATGAAATGACTCAATTACATTACAAACACTTCTCAGAATAAACATCGGGGTACAATACACAAGAAATATAAGTGGATACAGTCCGAAATTACAATTACATCAACACTCCCTCTTAACTAGGAATGTATTCTCTCGACACAATTTATCAGTACAAATCTTCTTCTCTGTATCATCTGGATCATCATTGAGTCCTCGTCATCTTTAATTCATCTGCATATTCAAGTCATCTCCCTCTCCAAGTCATCTTCATCTTCAATTCCTCTTAATCTGGATTCTGATCATCACTTGATAGGATCATCAACACTAGATCTAGATCATCACTTGATCTGGATCATCTCTAGTTCTGGAACATCTCTACTGGATCATCATCATAGGTGCTATCTCTTGATTCTTCTCATCACAGGAAGTTCTACAGAGCCAACCCTTTTTCATGTTGGTTGTAGGCCTAGCCTCCATGTAGGTCTTCTTCCAGCACTTATATCTGACCCTAAGTCAGAATGGCCTACCCAGAACTTATATTTGATCATGTGGGAACCAATCCTATAATCATATCAGAAAGGAATGCCCAATACTCACATCTGACCATGTGGGAACACATCCCACAACCCCGTTAGAAAGGCCCAACACTCGCATCTAACAACCAATGTGAGAATGGCTTAGCACTTACATTTGACCATGCAAGGAACCAATCTTCCATGCCCAAAGGATCTGCACTTACATCTGATAACCAATGTTAGAAAGGAACACCACTCATATATGACAACCAATGTCAGAAAGGCTCAGCACTTATATTCAACCATGCGAGGAACCAATCCTCCATACTGAAAGGGATCTTCACTTACATCTAATAACCGATGTCAGAAAGACTCTGCACTCACATATGATCATGTAGGAACCAATCCTACAGTCACATTAGAGTGGCCCTCAATCCGAGATTGAGATTTCCTAGTAACTGACCAGGTGCCTCCATTCCAAGAATGTCGTTTAGTGCTTATATATAATCATGTAGGAACCAATCCTATAGTCACATAAGAATGGTTAAGCACTTACATATGACATGGAAGGAACCAATCCTCTCACCATGACATAATGGCTCAGCTCTTACATCTGACCATGGAAGGAACCAATCCTCTCACCATGTCAAAATAACTCACTGACTCATCACTTCACTTTGGAGGGAACCTCAATTTGGAGAACATCGAGATTCTCCCTGAAGTATTCAAACTTCACCCTATCTAATGGATTTGTCAAAACATCAACTATCTATTCCTCCATTGCAACATACTAGAGCTTCACTACTCCCCTCTACACCATATCCGTGATATAGTGATACTTGATCTCAATATGCTTCGACTTGTCATGGAACACTAGTTTCTTCGACAACTTCACGCAACTCTGGTTTTCACAATGTATACAAGTAACATCTAACTGGAGATCAAATAAATCATACAGTAGCTTCCTCAACCATACTTCCTCACAACTAGTTGAACACGCTGCGACATACTCTGCTTCAACTGTACTTAGTGCCACACAGGATTGATTCCTGCTAAACCAAGAGATCACACCTGATCCCATACTGAAGCAACACCCTGAAGTGCTCTTCCTATCGATGGCACTTCCTGCCCAATCTGAATCAACATAACCCTCCAGGTTAATATTATGATTCGCCTCATACTTGAGCCCACAATCAATTGTACCCCTCGGGTACCTTAGAATATGCTTTGTAGCAATCAAGTGAACATGTCTCGGATCTGTCATAAATTGGCTCAAGGTGTTCACAGCAAAGCAAATACATGGTATCATGTTTTTCAGGTACATCAAGGACCCAATCATCTGATGATACATTGTAGCATCAACCACTTCTAATGAAGAATCACTTAATAGCTTCAGGTTTGATGCCATAGGTGTGGTCATGGAATTGCAGTCCATCATCCCGAACCTCTTCAGGATCTCTACTGCATACTTCCCTTGTCCGAGGGAGATTCCATCTATATTTTTCCACACCTCCATGCCTAGAAAATAGTGCATCATACCCAAGTCCGTCATCTCGAACTCAGCAATAAGATTCCTCTTCGTATCAGCAATCAACCCATCCATACGTGTTATAGATAGATCATCTATATACAGTGAGAGCACCACTGGGTTTCCATCTTCATCCTTGTAGTAAAGTTTGGAATCTGCTTTACTTTTGGTAAGTCCCAAACTAGATAGAAATCCATTAATTATGTTGTACCATGTCCTCAGTTCGTGTTTCAAACCGTATAGGGATTTCTTCACTCTACACACATGAGACTCCCTGTCATGTGTCTCAAAACCAAGTGGCTGTTCTACATACATTTCCTCTTCCACTACACCATTCAAGAAAGCAATCTTGACATCCATTTAGCATATCTTCCATTTCAACACTGCAGCCAGAGTAAGTACTGATCTGATGGAAGTGTATCTAGCTACATGTGCAAAGGTTTCTTCATAATCTATTCCTTCTTTCTGTGAGAAGCCACGAGCCACAAATCTTGCTTTATATTTTTCTATGCTACCATCTGCAGCATGCTTGATCTTGTAGATCCATTTGGAAGTTACAAGCGACTTCCCTTCTGGTCTTGGAACAACATCCCAAACATCATTCTTCATGATCGATTGATACTCTTCGATCATAGCATCCTTCCATTCTTTTTGTTATGTTGCTTCTTCATAGTTGGAAGGTTATTTATTGATAAACTCACACAATAAAGCTACATACCCGAGACATGACCTGGTCCTCTTCCTTTATTTGTGATTCTCTTCTCGATCTCCATATCTTTCCGCACCTTAGATAGCTTCTCATACCCAAGAAGGTTTCCTCTTGTGAGGATTCTTTTCCTGAGGTGGATCTACAGGTTCTTGAGGTTCTTCAAATTCTCGGTCTTCTTCCTGAGTTTCTTCGTTCATGGTTGTGTCATGAATTCTGGGTGCTTCTCATTCTTCTGGATCTTCAACAAGTCTCTTCCTATATTTGCTTTAAGATGAGTCTTCATCAAATATTACATCCTTGCTTATGTCTATCTTCTTGAATACTAGGAAGTATATTCTGTAAGCCTTTGAGCTTTCAGAGTATCCCACAAATATACCCTTCTTTCCTTAAGGATCTAACTTTGTCCTCTTTTCTTTTGGAATGTGTATGTACACCAGAAAACCGAATATTCTGAGATGGATAACTTCTGGTTTCTTGCTGGAAAATACTTCTTCAGGTGTCTTGTTCTTGAGTACTCTTTGTGGATTACAGTTTTGTACATATACCACTATTCTGGCAGCTTCTTCCCATAGAAGCATGGGGATATCTTGATCATGAAGCATTTCTCTTGCAGCTTCCATGATAGTTCTATTCTTCCTTTCTGCATCTCGATTCTGCTGTGGATTATATGGAGTGGATAACTCCCTGTTAATCCATGAATCTTTGCATAACTCTTTGAATTCATTTGATGCAAATTCTCCGCCATTATCTGATCGAAAGGTCTTGATCTTCTTTTATGTGGTGTTCTTGATCAAGGCTTTGAACTCCTTGAACTTGCTGAAAAAATCATCTTTGTTCTTCATAAGTTATATCCATGTCTTTCTAGAATAATCATCAATAAAAGAAACATAGTATACATACCCACTTAAAGAACTGGATGACATCGGGCCGCATACATTGGAGTGAATGATTTCCAATATTCCTTTTGCTTTGCTTTTGCTACTTGGAAATGTATTCTTTGTGTTATTTCCTTTCACGCATCCTTTGCAGACTCCTTCATGTTTTGCTTGAATTTCTGGAAGACCTTCAACAGCTTTGCTTGCAAGTGCTAGTGGTCTGTAGTGCACATGTGCAACCCTTCTATGCCAAAGTTCATTTCGCTCTATGGTGTGATGGACCAAGGCTTGTTCTGGATGGTCCTTCAATTTTTATAATCCTCTTTCTTGTTCTCCAATTACTATTGCATCATCAATAGTATTTCCTGTTGGCCACATGAGGACTTGGCCATATACAAATTCAACCCTCATGCCTTTTCCATCCAGTGCCGATATGGAGAGAACATTCTTCTTTAGTCCTGGTACAAACAAGACATCCTTCATTTTCATAGACTTTCAAGAGTTTAGCTTGTAGGAGGATTCACCACTACCTTTTATAGGATATTGGTAGTCATCCCCAAGTTTCACCTTATGGGGTGAACTATGTTCAGATAGTTTCTTAAAAGATTCCTTGAATCCTATCATGTGTTTGGAATCCCCACTATTAATGAGCCAATCTTTGCTTCCATGAGTGACAGTTCCCGTGAGAGTGGAGATCATAACATATTCTTCATCACTTGAAGAGTCTTCACTTTCTTGTTTTACTTTCTTCTTGGGAGGATCATCATCCTCAACGGTTTGAGCATGATGTATTATTTTGGAGTTCTTATTCTTCTTGGATCCACTCTTATTCATGGGACAAATTCTAGCAAAGTGTCCTCTTTCATCACATGTATAAAATCTAAGTTTGGATAGATCCCTTCTTGCAAAATTGTTTTTCTGATGAGAATGCTTACCTTGGTGATGATTATTTTCCCTTGTTCCTTTCTTGGAGTGTACTATGAGAGATTGATCTTCGCTTCCCATCTTTTCTTCTCGAACTGCTATTCGAGCTTCTTCTTGTGAACATTATTCCCACAATCTACTGAACTTGATTAGCTTCTTCCTATCACAGATTCCTTGGATGAAAGAATACCATGACCTAGGGATACCATTCAAGGTTGTCATCACAATTTATGCATTATCCACTTCTTCATCTACTACTTCAAGTTGTTCTTTGATCTAGGAGACCCTTGTGAAGTATGACTGGATGGTCTCCTCATTACGGATCTTTACATTCTTTAACTGGTTCCTTAGACTCATATTTTGGTTTGTGTTCTTCCCTTCAAACAGATTGGTTAGGGAATCAAACATAGTTTTAGGTGTCTTAAGGAGGACACCTATGGTATGAGGTGATCCTTGATTGAATTAGTAATTATCCTCTTTGCCATAACAAACTTCTTCTTATGTAATGCCTTAGCCTCATCTTCCTCCGGAACTAGAACCTCCTCATGGATGTAGGAGTCAAACTCATTTTCTTCAAAGACCAGTGAGATCCTATACTTCAAGGCTCAGAGGTTATCGAATCCCTAAATATTTTCATCAAGCTTGGTATGATGAGACATATTAACTGAGAACCTCAAATGGAAATACAAAAGATTTAGTTCTTACCAGGTTAAGATGTCGAATCTAGATTTGGAGTTGAATTTTTGCAACGCTAGTTCTGGAGTAGATTAGGGTTTGTCTTATCTAGAGTTTTGTCCAACCAAATGATTTGATCTTGATATTTAAACTTCAATTTTGGGGAGGAGATCAATCCATGCCTAGGATCACTCAAAAATTCCACTTTTGTAGAAATCCCCAATTTCCAGCAGCAGTGTCAGGTCTGAAACTGAAAAAGATCATAATTGGATTCTGCTTCGATAGAAAGATGCGCCATAGGGAGGAAAGTTAATCCAACCTTATTTTGCTGAAAATATGTGGAGAGAGATCCACAAAGTAGAAATCCCTAGTTCCCACAGCTGCACAGTGCCTTCCTCTCATGTTAGCTCTGATACCGTGTTAGATTTTTAACATTAAGCTAGCATTATATTAGGATATTTAACTGAGACAATAAAAAGCACAATAATCAAACACAAGAGACAATGAACATAGTATTTTTCCTCAGGGAAACCATAAATGGATAAAACCCCACAACTTCCTCAGAGATAGAATCAGCACCAAAAGTAAAACCCAAAACAATAAGATGATCTCCCCATTGCAGTAGCCTCTTTCTTTCTAGCCCCGAAAACTTCTTCTCCCTTAGCTATGCACTACAATTGAGTGTGAGTGAGTGTGTGTTAAATAGAGAGACTCACTCTCTATTTATACTAATTCCCATATTGAAAATGACTCACTAGGTCCGACTTCACTACATGAGTCTAACAACCCTAGGGCTCCGGAACTGTGGGGACTTTAACACTTGAACAATAGGAGGGTTTCCCACATTGACCTTACATGACTTTTTTACATTATAGAAACTCTCGATCGGAACATCAGGGAATGATATGACTCAATTACATTACAAACACATACCGTAATAAACATCGGGGTACAATACATAATAAATATAAGTGAATACATTCCGAAGTTACAATTACATCACAATATACCTACTTGCTGCTTTGAGGATGGTGTACTCCTTTGACAAGCTACTCAGGGGATATGCCCCCGATCACTACGCTATGAAGTAAATATAGAAAAATTAATCAAAATTATGACAAACTACTAACGAAAAATACTAAAGATGTTAAAATAATTAATAAAAGGCTGGATAAATTGTTGGATGTACCACATCCATAGTAACCGTGTTTGTACCTTCTCAATTCAAATTGTGATTAATAAGAAGTTATTCCCATGCAGCTATTGATTTAATGTGAAATACAAATACATGATTTCCTTCACTGCCATCAAATATGCAATTGGTTTGCTTAACTGTAGACCTTGGTTTTGTACTATTTATAAACCACGTAATATTCCCAGTTTCCTTTGGCCTTCCATCAATGTACAACGTTGCTCCTTTATTTTGATCTTTGTCTTTCAATTGTAAATAATCTGTTGAAAACCCATATCTACGCATACTTCATGTATATTGGTACTACCTGCACCATGGCTGAAAAAATCTTGGCAAATAAGAGAAAAATACCATCATGTGAAAAAATCATCCAACCATTACCAACTTTAAGAAAGAAAAGGATGCACAATACAAGATGGATAAATAATCAATATAATTAGTAAAAAAATACCATCAACCAAATCCTCACCAAAAATATTTAATAGTCTGCAGTCCATCATTCAACAACAACAAACATTTCCAAAATAGTATACTTACCAAGGATTGTTACATCAACAACCAGAACAATTCCTATAGACACTAAAACAAACCAACATCCTTGTGACATTGTGTGCTCAAACTGTTCAAAAAAATCATACACTAACTAGGTCCACATTGAGCTTATAACACTTTTGGATGATGAAACTATCACCTCCTATGGCATACCAATCACCTAGATAAAGTTTCTACCTTCTTAACTCCATCAACCTCAAATGCTAATGTTAGTTACATGCAAGACAACATATTTCTTGTATGGATTTCCCACTCTATCTGTCCATTGCAAAGCATTCCCATGCTTGGGATCCCTTCTACCACAAAACTATTTCCTTACACAATATCACCCATACAAGAACACTAGCTAGACATTAATTCCTTTGTGAAAATCATGAACTATCAACCCACCTCCAATCACCTTAACCTCAAGAATTCTATCAAGAAACCCCTTCAGTACCCCATTGTAGGCATTCCTTAGTTACATTGTCACTAACTCGAGTTGGCCCGCTAGCTACACCTCCATGGGTATATTATTTTTTGGGAACTCTAAAACCCTTTAACATTTGTCTAGAATTGTAACGGCTCCAAAACATTTCACACTTGGTTTGTTTCAAGATATCAAATTATTTTTAATTTTCCTTAACATTGAAAAGGTGTTGTGTTGGGGGACAAAGGGATTATTCAATAGGTAGGACACTTCTCATGAAAAAAACACTTCTCTCAATTTTCAAATGATATTTACAAGTTAAGAAAATCCCCAAGGGCCTAGTCCATTAAAATTGATAAATATCTCATAAGATATAGATTCAGAAGAAGTCCTTATGGTCTAAATCTTTATGTCAAAATATCAAGTTAGGGCATAGTTATTTTAGTGATATGTGCAGAAGATTTTATCATCAAAAGAAAGGAAGCCGGTGTAATTCAAGAGATAAAATATCAATCATATAATTATTTTGATACAAGTAATGTTAGCCTCATGAATTATTTCTTAGGTGTATACTTTTGGCATTCTTATATCTAGTCTCGTCTTCATTTTTTTCCAAGGTAAATATCCTAGTAGAAACCCTTGGTCACTTTCCCCTTTTTATGATGCCGCCAGCATGTTACTTATGGAAAGTGTGTAAGTGATATTAACACTCCACCCCACAACCACAACCAATAGATATAGATGTATCCAAGTATTCATTTACTAAACCTTCATTATCCTTTTTAATCCAGGGAAAGAAGACACATAGATTCTAAATTTTAAAAACACTAAGTGTTTATGCCTTGGCATTTTTTGTTTTTGTTTTGGTGGTTGACCATGGATATTTTCCTTGGAAATTCAACTTAATTTTTCTTTCAATATAAAAATTTTACTATTATTCACGAAATTAAGCAATGACCCATAGTCATTTCCAGTATATTGCAAATGAACCTCTCAACTTCTTTAAGTTGGTAACTTTTTCTATCAAAATAAAAATAGGCATTCCTTGATATTCAATAGTGAATCAGAGGTAAAGTGTACATAGTCCCGAGAATAATTCATTCCAGATGTGAGTGCAGATAAGTATCAAAAAGTTTCCCAAGGGGAGGGACAGAACCCACAATCCCAAGATGGATTAAGTAGCAATACCAAAGGGAGAACATAAGGATCCCAAACAGCTTAGCCAAACACCCATGGGGAATGAAAACAAAATATATATCCCCATCTAAAACAAGAAATATGCTAATGTATCCCATACTCGAAACAACAAAAAATGAGTATGCCACATAAATAAAAAATCTCTTAAAAGAGTTGTATCATTCCTTCCTCAATGATTTCTCCTTCTAAAATTTTGAGAAGGAGAGGAGGGCAACCTTCATATTCATTTCTTCCTTGGATAAAATGTTTGCACTCATATTTTTCTCCTTGTAGGCATGCCTAAAGTCAAGTAGAATAAAATATTGTTTGATTTCTATGATTTTTTCGCACCAGTAATCCAAATTCAACATTGAGAGAGATGCATTTGAATTTTTCCAATTTATAATTACAGAGGAATCACCCCGAAAAGAAAGAGATGGCAGGCCCATGTAAACTACCAAAATGAACAGGGACTAAATAGATAATAACTCAGGCCTTGTGTTAGTACTGGGTCCACAACCCAGTTTGAAAAAGAAACAATTAGACTGATTAAGATTTTGTAACTTGATTTATTGAGGTTTTGAACTATAAATAGTATAATCTATTTTATGTTGATTTTTCCTATACAACATCAAGATCCATTCTCTTGGGGAATGGAAACATCTGGTCCGGGACTAGGATGTGGAACCATTATAGCATTGGGGGACTCAGCCTAAATATGAGTGACCATTATGTTGAATGGAGACATTTGGATAGAGACCAGGGTGTGGAACTAGTCAAGTATGGTAAGGGACCAGTATGTGGAACTAGTCAAGTACTGGGGGACTCATCATGTAGCTGAGTGACCATTCTTTGAGTGGAGGAACCTGGATTAGTTACCAGGAATTTAACATAGTCCGGGACTAGGGACTCAGCCCGGGGGTGAGGGCCATTCTTCAAGAGAATTGAAGCGCTTGGTATGTTACCAAGTATTTGAACTTCTTTCAAATTATGCAGCCTATGGCTGAGGCACCTGGTATATTACCACGATAACACTATAATCCCTAGACTGGGTCTAGGCATGTGTGACAGTCGTCCCTTGATCTGTAGGCTTTGTGATCTACTCCAATGATTAGCTACCCTCGGTTAAAACACCTTAGTGCCCGATGTTGGTGGCACATGGAGTGTGAGAGAAAAGCATTATTAATTCTCTCTATTTTAGGATGATGTAGTTTGAGTGGGTTTAAAGGAACCTATGACTACTTGTTTCAACCACAGGGCACCTCGTAAAGGGTAAGAGGTAAAAGATAAAATACATAAGGGCCTTTGGACCAAATGAAACTTGAAGAAGGATAAAGGTAAAAATATATAAGGACCTTTGGACCATAGGGCACTTGAAGAAGGATTAAAGGAAAAAGTAAAGAATACATAAATCACATGGAAAAGGCTAAAAAGGAAAAAGTAAAAAATAAATAAGGACCCTTGGAAAGCCAAGGAGTCAAAGAGAAAATACATAAAAGGTTCATAGTATGTTAGAGGTAAAATTCAAAAGACAAAAAAATAAAATATTATTATTTTGTCCTTTTGCAATTTTTGTCCACTTACAGGTGAATCAAAGGATATAAAGCAAGATCATTCCATTTCATGAACACACTGAAACTATAACATTGAGTTTCTCCTAAATAACTGAAGGAAGATAAGGTTCTTGGTTTTTCTTGTTTATTCCCTAGCATGGAGGATTTCTAGCTAGGGAATATACCTTTGTCTCAGCCTAGCCCTAAGATAAGGTTTTATCCATTCATTGAAAGAAGTTGTAGTATTCTCCTATCCATGACTAGTAGGTATAAAAATCTAGGGTATTGAAGGACATACCCTAAGACTAGGGTTTACTCTTTCTATCACAACTTTTCAAGATTTGGGATAGGGTATTACCCTAACCTTCACGACAACAAAAACATATTATCAGGGTAGCAGCAGACTTCACTAGAAATATTCCCTTTGGTTGCTAACAGTCCATGAGAAACACTTCTTACTCCACGAGAAACTCGTCTTCCTGAATCGGGTAGCCGTAACAGGCTACTATCCTCTCCTTGTAGCGAATAGATCTTGGACCTGCTCTATTATGCTTCATGTAGGAACCTACAAAATCTATGAAGGATCAAGAGGTTTGGGTTTTAGCAGAAGATTTGGAAGCAATTGTATTCCAAGTTTCAAACAAATTTTGGGAATCTCCCTGAAGACTTCAAGAAGCATCTCCGAGCAGAAGAACCATCAAAGGTAGTTTCCTCTCAGCCTAGGCATGCACTAACAGGGTATAGGAAGGATGTTAGCCTCACAGACAACCATTTTCTTATGTCAGGAAGGATCAGGTAGGCTTGGACATTCCTTGGTCAAGTAAAACATAATCACAAGAAGCTTGCAAATTCTGCTCAAACAGGCATAGGAATTGGGGCAGGAGAGAGATAACTCAGGGGAGCTTAGCAGTGAATTTGGGAAACATCGTGGGAAAAAAAATTGGTCTCGAGTAGCTATCTATAAATATGGGAAGAATGAGTTAAGGGAATCAGTCTGTATCATACGAATCCCTCTATTGGCCTTAGGAAAAGCAACTAAAGGATTATTCCCCGTAGCAATACCAACAACTTACTAAAAATTTAATATTCCTCCTCAAAATTTATTTCAATACTGTCATGCATGCCACGACATTCCTCGAGTAGGTGTGTTAGAATAATCAACCCATATTTACCTACCTTAGACATTAATTTAACCATTTGTGTCTTATTACCTAGTTTCCTAGATTCCACTCTATTCGAGTTTCCTTCTTCATGTCCTAGAAGTCAACACATGCTAAAACTGAGTCATGGAATGCTTGGGAAACATCCTTGAAACCCATTTTAGCATCTTTTCTTTATTGCAGATTCTCCAAAGCACATATCTGCTTTTTCTGTAAAGTTTCCTTGTTTTATTTCTACTTTATGCACCTATGGGGTATTTGACTAGTTTTGGTAAGCTTGATTTTTGACTACCTCGAATGGAATATTTATGAATTTGAATCTCTCATGTAATTATGTATTATAGCATCCTATTACTTCATAAGGTTGGCTATTGTACACTTACTCAATATAGATTAGTGTTATGCTCCAATTTCAGTCTCCTTTGGTGTTAATTTTACATGTTTGATTAGCAATTTTGTGAGTGTAATTGTTCTATCTCTTGGGTTCAATTTCCACATGGTATCAGAGCCTTTGTAGATCGATTTATATCCTTCCATATTTCTATTGCAGGTTTGATATCTTGACTAGGAGCATATTCTGCTGACTGAAGGGAAAAGTTTCTGAGCTATGGACCAATCTCAGAAGATCATCTTTACTCCATTCAATTTATTTGAGTGGAAAGATGAAACAGAGATATTTTTGAGAGAGAAAGGTCTCTATAGGGTGACTATGGTGACTGAGGCAGAGACCAATGCAGCTATAGAGAAAATCAAATGGCACAACAGGAGGGATGAGGCCTATGGTCTTTTGTGTGTGAGCATTTCAAGAGACCTCCTCTTCCATCTTGATGGATTGACATCACCTAGTGAAGTGTGGGAGAATATTATAGAGATTCTTAGAAGGACAGATGAGATGAGAGGACATCAAATTGAGAATGAGCTGATCTCCTTGAGTCCCAATAGCTTCGAATCACAGCAACTCTACTTTTCCAAGTTTAAGGCCCTTGTTTTGCAGTTGAAATAGTGTGGGATAGAAAATAAGGAAGAGAAGCTAGTTTTTTCCATACTCTCTAAGATAGGCCCTGAATATTAAGTGTTTGTTTTGACCTTCCATGCCACCAAGTTGGTAGCTCGAGCCTAGAATATGACTAATATTGTAGAGTTCATGGAATCCCTCACACAAGAATAAGATAAGTTGCTGATGATGGGCACCATCAAACCTTCCAAAGACCAATATTTAGTTAATGGAGAATCAAGGGTAGATTCAAAAAGAAAGGAAAAATCTAAAAAGCTACTTGAGAAAAAGATATACAAGTCTAAGTCTAAAGAGGAGCCCCAAGGTTCCAAGAAGAACTCCCAGAAGAAAAAGAACAAAGGAGAAATGAGCAACTGCACATACTGCAGTAAGGGCTATCATCTCGAGAGCTCATGTATGAAGAAGAAAATTTACATGTTAACCCAACTCCTGGAGAAGAATAATATCTCCCTTCCTGATTGCTCAAAGAAGAGGGAAGGAGGATCAAATTCAGAGGAAAGAGAGAGAGTAAATGCCTTGGTTGTTGGCATATCAAGCTCACCTATCTTCATAATAGACTCTGGAGCTTCTAGACATATGGTTTCAACAAAAGAGGCATTATCCTCTCTTGACATGTTGAAAGCTCCACCAATAGTTTTGGGAGATGACTCTCTCATTGACAGTTTAGGGAAGGGAAGGATTGATCTTGACCATGGTAAGTTCAATAACGTGTTGTATGTTCTAGGTATTGCCTCTAATCTCTTATCTGTGTATCAGATGACTCACATTGGGTCTCCAAAAAAGGTCATCTTCTACCCTGATGATGTTGAAATCACTAATATTTTGAATGGTAAAGTCATAGCAAAAGGTGTTGTTGATCACACTTCGAAGGTATACATGTTTTCCCATTTTAGACCCTACTCAAACCCCTCTGCTCTTCTGATTCATTCTAATGAGGCAAGCAATCTTTGGCATGAAATATTTTTCCATCTTAACTACAAGTATCTTTCTGATTTGAGTGAAAATGATATGGTCATAGGGTTACCAAAGATCAAGTTTTCTAAGGGAGTCTATCAAGGTTGTATCCTAGGAAAAAACACAGCACACAAGTATGAGAGAGCTAGTCATGAGATAACTTGTGCACCTCTTGAGTTGATCCATAGTGACATTTCTGGTCCATTTCCTCATATGTCCATGAGTGAAGCCAAATATTTACTCATTTTTATAGATGACTTTTCGAGGTATTGTTGGGTTCACTTCCTAGAGCATAAGTATGAAGTTTTTGACCTCTTCAAAGTCTTTAAAGGCTTGGTTGAAAACCAGTCTGGGAGAAAACTCAAGATCCTTAGATCTGAAAATGGTGGTGAGTACGTCAAGTCTGATTTCATTCATTATTGTAAATATGCAGGTATTCATATGAGACATTTGATCCCTTACACACAACATCAAAATGATGTTGCTGAGAGAAACAACAGGTCACTGAAGGAGATGGCAACCTCCATGATGGAGACTAAGACTTTGCCACCAAAGTTTTCGGCCAAGGCTATAAACTATGCATCCTACATATAGAATAGGGTGCCTCATAAGCAACTTGATGGTATGAATCCTTTCGAAGCTTGGAGTGGGCACAAGCCAGATGTGACCCATTTCAGGATTTTCGGCTCAAATGCTTGGGATAGAATTCCAACAAAAAAGAGGAATTATTTGCTGCCCCAAAGAAAAGAGTGCCTATTTGTTTGGTATTCTAAAGATTCAAAAGGGTACAAGCTGATCAACTTGAGCACTAACAAATATTTCATTGAAAGAAGCGTTCAGTTCTAGGAAGAGCCTTTAGTAGCAGTTGAAATTGGAGAGTCTTCTTCACCCCAAGATCCATTGATTGTAAGTGAAGAGACTAATGAGTTCTATGATTCTGATATGTCTGATAATGATGAATTGATTGTAGATCCTACCAGTCCTACAAGACCAAAAATGGGCAGAAAATACCATTCATGCAGCTGAGGAACTAGCTGGAAATATTAATGACACTAGGAGGACTAGATATCAATTTGAGAGTGCCCTTTGAGTGAAAGATCCTCTATTTGTTGAGAAGTTATATTTGATGGTTGAATCAGATCCAAAGAAATATGAAGATGCAACACATGACCCAAGATGTAAAACAACCATTAAATAAGAATTTAGCTCGCTCCAGAAGAACAACACTTGGGAATTGGTTGATCTTCCCCCAAGGAGGAAGCTAGTTCAATGTAAGTGGGTTTTCAAGACTAAGTTTTTCACTGATGGTTCGCCTTTGAAATATAAGGAAAGATAGGTAGCCAAGGGCTACTCACAAGTACATGGTATTTACTACAATGAAACCATTGCACCAATGGAAAAGATGGACTCCATAAGGATAGCTTTATCCATTGCAACTTCGAAGCAGTGGGAGGTACATCACATGGACGTGAAGTGCGCCTTTTTAAATGGAGATCTCACTAAGGAGATTTACATGCAGAAACCTGAAGGGTTTGTTTCTAATCCATTGTTAGTGTCCAAGTTAAAGAAATCACGGTATGGGCTCAAACAAGCCCCCAGGGCTTGGTATGCCAAGATTGATGGATTTTTGCTATCACTGAGTTTTGTTCGATGCAAGTTTGATCCTAATATCTATTTGAAGCTTATTTATGGTTCTTTGATGATTATTTTCTTGTATGTGGATGACCTTCTGATTACAAGAATTTCAAAGAAAGAGAACGCCTCCTTGGAGGATGCAATGAACCATCCATTTTCTATGACAAATTTGGGATTGTTGAGCCAATTATTGGGTCTCAAAATCACTCAATCCCAACATGGAATCAAAGTACATTAGTCCAAGTATGATTTACATTTTCTGAACAAGTTCAACATGTTGGAGACGTTTACCACCTTACACACTCATTTTGGTCAATTTTTCCTAGTTAAACCACTATCCTAAGCATTATTGACTTAACTGGCATTAGAGGAGCCCTAGATGACATTATATAGATCACACCCACACCTACCTTCAGTCAAGGAGCCTAACTTATCCTAATCCTACATTCAGGGAGGCTAACTGGAACACTCCAGGGGTGATTTGAGTGTCATTAATGCCCCATATTGCTAACTTAAGGTTACAATCACTTAAATAGAGTAGTGAAGGTGCTCTCCTTCATTAAATTGATTATTTATTGATTATTTAATGAGCTGGAATCAACAAAGGCGCCTCCAACCACTTCTGATGTTCAGTTACACTTCAGTGAACCTCATCGGGGTTCAGTGAAGTCATTGATGCGCTACGACTTGTTGGTTGGATTACTGTGACATGTGTTTAACCTACTTTCAGTTAGACTCAGTCATTTATTGCACTTTGACTTCACTTAGGGCTCAGTGGAGTCAATTATGGTTTTGATCAGTGGTTAACTTGAGTGTTGACTATGGCTTACATTCAGTTAAGCTTAACTCACTCATTCAATTCGAATGACCTCATTGGGAATTTGAATTGCTTTTCATTCATGCTTGTAGCATGATCTTTTAATGTATTACTCATTCTGTATGTGAATATACACAGTAACTGCTCATTTTGTAGCACAATTACACCATTTTCATGCCTTATTGTTATTAATCTTTGATGATACTTGTGTTTAGTCCCTAGATTACTGTGACAGATTAATATGGTATTAGAGCTCATCACAGGATGAAGCTTGGATCTCTCAAAAATAAATTTTTTGATAGATCTTGCATGAAAATTGAGCAATAGCTCAAAAATATTGCACTGCACTAGAATCCAATGCTTACCACTTAATACCCCAAGTAAAGAACTTGTTGATCAATCTTGCTTGATTAACTATGCTGGGTGTGATGAAATCCCAAAATGTGTAGGGTTTTCGACCTTACATTGCCCTTTTGGTTATGATTTTTTGGTTTTTGATAGGTGAAAGTATTTCCTCCAGCAAATTCGGATGGCTTCTTTCGTAGATCTTTTGACTCCATTCAATTTCCACTCATGGAAAGGAGACATGGAGATCCAACTATGTTTCGTAGGACTCTATAGGGTCAACATGGACATTGAAGAAGAGCCTGGTTCTGCAATAGACAAATCTAGATTATTGAATAAGAAGGATGAAGCATTCGGATTCTTGTGCCTCTCTATTTTGCAGGATATCCTTTTCCATATTTTGGGATTGAAGACTCCAAAGGAAATTCGAAATAAATTGGAAGCCCTGTATGGAAAGAAGGATGTTTTGAGAGTTTACCAACTCGAAAATGAATTGATGTCTGTCTAGCCTTCCAATTTTCAGACCTTGAATGACCTTTTCACAAATTTCAAGAACATTTTCCTACTATTGAAGAAATACAAAGTGGAGAAGGATGATGATCAGCTCATCCTCACCATACTCTCCAAACTTGGACCTGATTATTCAGTTTTTGTCTCTACATTCCATGAGGGGAAGCTCACAACCCTTGGATGGAAGATGCCTACACTCAATTCCTTCATTGAGTCCCTAATAAGTGAACATGATAATCTTGTCCAAATGGGGATCATCAGATCCTCCCATGATCAATCCCTCCATGTCTCGGGGCCCAAAGATCTGAAGGGTAAAGGAAAGCAGCAGAAGAACCCAAAAACTATATTCAAAGCTCGTAAACCTAAAGTTGAAAACCAGCGGCATGAAGAGTCTTTCGGCTCAAAGAAGAAGAGAGGTAAAGGGAAGCATGGAAAATAAAAAGTCAAGTGTTCATACTGCAGGAAGGGCTTCCACCCTGAATATGCCTACATGAAGAAGAAGCTTGATGAAGCTACCTCTCTCCTTGAGATCTGATAATGGTAGGGAGTATGTTAGTAATTATTTTCTGCACATATTCTCCCAAAGTGATATTCAGGTCCAACATTCATTCCCTACACTCCCCAGCAGAACAATGTAGCGGAAAGGAAGAATCGGTCTCTCATGGAGATGACCACCTATATGTTGGAATCAAAGAAGTTGGCTGCAAATTTGTGGGATGAAGCCATGCATGTTGAAGCATACATTCAAAATAGATTTCTACACTCATCCTTGAAAGGGAAGATCCCTTTAAATCATACTTCAGACAGAATCCAGATGTGTCAAACCTGCGGGTGTTTGGGTCCACTACATGGGCCCAAATTCCACTTGATAAAAGAAGGGCTTTGCAACCGCAAAGCATAGAATGTCTATTTATTGGGTATCTTGATGAATCAAAAGGTTTCAAGCTTTTGGATATAAAAAAATATATATCATCATTGAAAGGAGTGTCAAGTTCAATGAGCCTCTTCAGGAGGTGGAACTAGTGAAGGAGAAAACTGCTGAATTTCCTTCCTATTCTACTGAATATTTGGATGATGAAATTGGGGCTGATGACCCTGATTTGGATCCTCTGATTTCTCATATCAGTGTGTAGAAAACATTATATGTTGAATCAGAACCTGAAGTACAAAATCATCTTCCCACATGGGCCCGACAGACACTCTCCTACGTGGGAGATAACATTGGAAATTTGGATGAATCAAGGAGAACCCCGTCTGATTTTCAAAGAGCAGGTATTGTGCTCTCTTGTCTTGATAATTTGTTGTCCGAAATTTGTTATTTTATGATTATTTCAGACTCAAAATCCTACTACCATGATCGGAAGGATCCGAGATGGCAAGTTTCCATGGATGAGGAGAGGAATTCTCTTCAGAAAAACACTACTTGGGAGCTAGTTTCTGTTTTTCCAGGAAGGAAATTGGTTCAATGCAAGTGGGTGTTTGGGACCAAGGTTTCTACTGATGGTGGAACCTAAAAATATAAGTCAATTCTGGTGGAAAAAGTTTTCTCTCAGGTCCAAGGTGTGGGATACCATGACACCTTTGCACCGGTTACAAAAATGGACTCCATCTGCCTAGTTTTGGCAATTTCGGCATCCAAGCACTGGGAAGTTCATCATATGGATGTTAAGTCAGAATTTCTGCATGAATATATTCATGAGGGGATATACATGAAGCATAATTAGGGCTACATCACTGATCCATCTTTGTTTTGCAAGCTAAAGAAGTCACTATACGGGTTAAAACAGGCCCCAAGAGAGTGGTATTCCAAGATGGATGCCTTCCTTCTCTCGCAAAACTTCCAAAGGTGTAGATCAGATCCAAATGTGTATATACAGTAGTATGATGGTCATTTGATTATTATTTTTTTATATGTTGATGACTTAATGATCATAGGTAGCACAGTTGCTTCCATTTGAGCCATCAAAACTGCTCTTCACAATGCCTTTGAAATGAGCGATTTGGGGCTCCTAAAATAATTTTTGGGGCCCGAAATTGAGCAAAATTATGATGGGATAGTGGTCACTCAGTCCAAATATATATCAAACCTGTTAGTAAAGTTTAACATGGCTGAATTTAGGATTACCCCATTCCCTTTCCTTTCAGGGATCAGCCTTGAAAAATGAAAAAGCACACCTCCCATGGACTGCACTATCTATCGACAGCTGATTGGTAGCTTGTTGTACTTGAAACATTATTGGCCTCATATATGTTATGGCATGAATGATGTATCAATATACATGCAGCAGCCTCATGATATTCATTAGAAGGAAGCCAAGAGGATCCTCCAGTATATTCAGGGAACTAGGACCAACGACATTCACTATGTTGCAAACTCCGAGCTAGAGCTCGTTGGATACATAGATTCCGATTAGGTGGGTGATTCTATTGATCAAAATTCTAATTCTAGATATGTATGCATGTTTGGTGGTGGCCCCATTTTCTGGTCTAGCAAAAAGCAGGCTGCCATAGCATTATCTTCAGCAGAGGCTGAGTATCGAGGAGCGGTGAATGCTTGCATCCAAGCAATTTGGTTGCAAGGCATTATTTCAGAGTTTGATCTTGGTAGTAATTTGTCCACTATCCTATTTTGTGACAATCAAAGTGCTATTAAGATATCCACAAATCCAGTTACCAGGAAGAGGACCAAGCATGTAGAGATCCACATGCACTATATCAAGGAGATACTGCATGACAGGACCATCATTTTGCAATACTTCCTGATTGATGAACAGATTGCAGAAATATTCAGAAGGAGATTTTGAAAAAATAAGTTCACTTACCTTTGTTCATTGTTGGGGGTGCGTCCATCAGGGTGGTCAGACTACCTTCAGTGTTCAACTTGAGGGGGGGTTTATCCCACCTAGTTTTCCCTCTTTTCCTCACTTAGTTTGTTCATTCTATCTCTATGGAAGTGGCGGGGTTTTCTCTTTTATGGTTTCCTCGAGGAAAATATTTGTGTCTATTGTCTCTTGTGATTGATTGATGTGCATGTTATTCTCTTAGATAAGATCCTAAGATGACACTATCTAATTGATAAAAATCTAACATGAAGTTCATTTACTAATGATTCGGCTTTCCTTTTAATCAATTTCTTGGTGGATATGGTTCAATGACAAGTATATAGAGTTAGTTTTAAATTTGTAATAAGTGGCAATTTTTCCTTTGTTCTCCTTGATCCCTGCATGGATTTCGCAAAGATTAATCTTTGTCGATAGGGTTTTCTTTTATTAGTTTCTTAGGTCAAACTTAGTCGGATCTCACGAGTTTTCTGAGTCTTATAAATTAATTTGAGTGTAATAGGTCTAGGAGGAGAAGGGGCCAGAAGAAAAAGGAAAAATGAGTGAAAGATCAGAGAATAAAGAGTGTGCATAGAAGGAGTGAATAAGTTGAATTCTCTGTTTTTGAAATTCTGATCAAGTTGAATAAAGAACATAGGATTACATTCTGTGTGTGTTTTGATGGATTCTTGGTTTTATATAAATTTGTAGAGATATGAAATTATCCTACATTCACTCCATATAATTATGTGTATAAATTCTTTACTTGCCGGATTGTAGAGAAATTGATCCTTTCAGTGATCAATTTGGCGAGTTACGAAGAAATATGTCAAAGAATATCGAACAAGGAATCAAGATCATGATGGAAATCAATGGTTACAATCTGTTCCGCATTTGGAGATAGATCAATGATTTTTGAACTAATCCACAAGAATCAATGGTGTAGAAGACTTCAAAATTGCAGGAACTTATTTTTCGATAAGTCGAGTTCCACAACCCGCATGCGGGATAAACCATTATGACCGCAATTTGTTATGGGAGGTCAATTTAAAAAAAAAAAAGTTGTAAAGCTGCATCCAGCAATCCACGATGTTGTGGAAAAGGAGTTGTGGGAAACGTCTTTCGGAATGATGTTTGCAGAAAATTTGAGTTGCGGAAAGGTGGAAATTGCAGAAGAACGATCTTGGAAGGGAAATATACCTTAGTTAAATTTTGTGGAAAGAATATTTCAATCAAGAATTCATCCTATAAGTTGAAGTCTTGGATCTAGTTTTTCTTTGGGGCCATCAGTTTTGGTATTAGAGAAGGATAAAGATTCTACATAGTATCTCAATTGATCAGTTGAGTCTGTGAATAAATATGCCTCTAAGAAGGGGACACATACATGGAGTTCCTGTAGGATGTGGTCGTGGAATACAACCTATAGAAACAAAAATGGAAAGAAACATGAGAATACTAGAAGAAAGGTTAGAATCTATGGAAAGAAAGAACCATTCAAACAATTCAAATGATAGTGATGAAGAAGTCAAATCTGAATCCTATGAGGAAGAAGAAGATGATCTTGATGAAGTTAAAATATTGAAGATATTGATGAAAACCAGTGGCAGACCAAGAATAGAAGTACCTATGTATTCAGGTAACTTAAATGTTCAAGAACTTATGGATTGGATTAATGCTCTGAGTAAAAACCTTTGATTTTGAAGAGATAGAATATACTAAGAAAGTAAGATATGCAGCTACTAGATTGAAGGGACATGCAACTATCTGGTGGGATGAGCTCCAGATCCATCGAGAAAGAAGAGGTACGAAAAAATTAACTCTTGGGATAGGATGTTGTATAATATTAAAAGTTAATTTATTCATAAGGACTATCAATTAAATGTTTTTAGCCAATTATAGAACCATAGACATAAGGCTATGACAGTAAAAGAATATACATAAGAGTTTTTTAGTCTGAATATTAGATATGGACACATAGAGGGAGGTGTAGAAAGTGTAGCTAGGTATATCAATGGGTTGAGATATGATATACATGATGAACTTAGTCTTTTAAATTTTAAAACTGTAGAAGATGCATTTCAATTATCTTTAAAGGTAGAAGAGAAATTTCTAAGAAATAAAAACCAAGGAAACAGAGGAAAGGACATGGTAAGAGGCAGAGGTGTTCCAAACAGAGGAGGTAGAAATTCAAAAGATGAAGCTGAAAGTTATAGAAGTACTATTCAATCATTATATAGAGGAGGATTCAGATGAGGTAGAGGAAGAGGTAGAAAGAGAGAAGTAATATGTTATACTTTTGGAGAGATTGGACATATGTCTTGGGATTATCCAAGAAATAAATCTACAGGTTATATAAATGTGAATGTTATAGAGGCTAAGGAAGAATCAAAAGAAGAAACAAAGGTGAATAATTATCCAGAGGATGGAGAGGCTCTTATGTTGTAGAGAGTCTTGGTGAAGATAGAGAAACAGTTACATGAACTAGTTCAAAGGAAAATTATGTTCAGAACAAGGTGTAAGTCACAAGGTAGTGTTGTAATATGGTTATTGATAATGATAGTACTGACAATTTGCTTTCCACAGAGATGGTAGAGAAGCTAGGATTGAAGAGGATGAAGCATCCCACTCCTTACAAAATGTCTTGGTTACAAAAAGGACATCATCTCTTGGTGAATGAGCAGTGTAATGTGGAGTTGCATATTGGTACTTACAAGGATGAAATATTGTGTGACATAATTCCTATGGATGTGTTCCATATACTCTTAGGGAGGCCATGGAAGTATGACAAGAAAGTTGTTCATGATGGGAGGAAGAATACTTATTCTCTAGAGAAAGATGGGAATAGACATACCTTGTCACCCTTGGAAGATGAAGCAGTTCAAGGAAGTTTAGGATCAAGCATTCTATTGATGTCTGAAAAAGAACTGTTACAAGAAGTTCAGAAATAAAAGGATCTACATTTTTCTCTTATTGGTAAGCCAAAGGTAATTTTAACTTCTACATATTTAGATGATTTTTTAGATCAAGTTAAAACTTTGCTTGATGAGTATGCTGACATTATTGTGGATGAATCTCCAAATGAATTACCTCTTGTTAGAAGTACTAGTCATCACATTGACTTAATAGCTAGTGCAAGTTTACCTAAAAAAGAAGCATACAAATTAACCCCTCTAGAAAAGGTAGAAATCAAACAACAAGTACAGGATCTGTTGGAGAAGGGATTGGTGAAAGAGAGATTGAGTCCTTGTCCCATACCCATTGTTCTAAGTCCAAAAAAAGACGTTGGGTGGAGAATGTGTACTGAATCCAGAGAAAATCAACAATATCACTATCATAGAAGAGCATTTAAGGAACCTTAAGTTGTTGTTGAGGAATTTGCATAAGGAGACGTTGCTGATAAATGTGAAGAGGTGTAGTTTGGTGAAAAAAAATTGGTCAACTTGGGGTTCATGGTTTCATAAGAAGAACTGAGAATGGATTTTGATAAAGTGCAAGCAATTTTAAATTGTCAAGTTCCAAGGAATGCTTATCAGGGAAGAATTTTTCATCGACTTTCTAGTTTCTATAGGAAGTTAATTAAAAATTTCATTCAAAATTTTGCACCTTTAACAGATACTTTCAAAGGAAGTAAACAACCTTTCCAATGGACAGAAGAAGCAGATATAGAAATTTTAAATTATTGAAGGAGAAAATAACTGAGAACCTTATTTTGGCTTTTCCTAGTTTTGATAAAGTTTTTCAAGAGGAGACAAATTCCATTGGAGAAGCATTGGGAGCAGGTTTAAGTCAAGAACAGAGGCTAGTGGCATATTTCAGTGAAATGTTGAATGAAGCTAAACAAAAGTACTCTTTGTATGATAAAGAATTATATGTTGTTATGAAAGCTCTCAAAAACTAGAGACACTATTTAGTGCCTAGGGAATTTGTTTTGTATTCTAACAGTAATGCTTTGAAATTCATGAACAACCGGTGTAAATTAAATCAGAGGCATGCCAAATGGGTATAATTTTTGCAGAACTTTACCTTCGTTATCAAACATACAATTTGTAACTCTAATAAAGTTACTAATGCTTTAAGCAGGATACGTTTGATAATGCAGGAAGTTAAGTTCAATACTTTGGGATTTGAAAATTTGATTGCTATGTATAAAGAAGATGTAGATTTCAAGGATATTTATGCTTCCTATGAAAATCCAGCTACCCATAACAGAAGGTAGCGGTTAGATTATATGATGTAGGAAGGATTTTTGTTCAAATATAGTAAGTTGTGTATTCAAATATGTTCAATGAGGGAGAATTTAATTCAAGAAAAGCATAGTGGGGGTCTCTCGGGACATTTTGGGAAAGAAAAGACTTTTGCTCTGGTGAGTAAATTTTAGTTTTGGCCAAACATGCAGCATGATGTGAATAAATTTGTTGAAGGATGTATAGTCTGTCAACATGCAAAAGGGAGAAGTCAGAACACATGATTGTATCAACCATTACCTATTCCAGTTAGGCCTTGGGATTCAATAAGCATGGATTTTGTTTTAGGTTTACCTAGAAATTAGAGAGGTAATGATTCAATTTATGTTGTAGTAGATAGATTTTACAAAATGGTTCATTTCATTGCATGCAAAAATACTAATGATGCAACAAACATTCCCAATCTATTATTTTTAGAAGTTGTAAAGTTGGATGGTTTTCCTTTGAGTATTGTGTCTGACAGATATACAAAATTTGTTGGTCATTTTTGGAGAAGTCTATGGAATAAATTGGGGACTAATATCAGTTTCAGTTCTGCTTATCACCCTCAGACTGATGGATAGAATGAAGTGGTAAAAATGAGCTTGGTAAATATACTGAGAAGTCTACTGTATGAACATCCAAAACAGTGGGACTTAGCTTTAGCTCATGATGAGTTCGCATACAATGATTCACCCTGTTAGAATATAATCTGTCAGGATTATATATTGTAAATAAATAAAACTGAATAGTTATGTAGGAAGCCAAAAAGGATGGGCAGAAGGTGAAACACAATCGTCATATGATCTGTATAAATATATGCATTAGAAAGGGAATAAAATAGAATCGGGAGTTATTACCTATCAGTGGTATCAGAGCTTGGTTGTTTTGCCATAGCTCCTGCCTGCTGCATTTCAATCCTGGCATTCTGCATGCCAGTCTATTTCCAGGCTGCCTACTCCATGCAATTCATTTCTTGGGCATAACTCTTGCCTGCCCTAAACTTCCATTGTTTGCCTGACAGTCTAAATTTTTACATCCTAACGTTTCATTTCTTCTCAACGGTTCTCCTCTGGCCAAAACACCTAGTTTTGGCATCGTACTGTAATTGTGGAGACACGCTGAATCTTTCTGGCTCGGGAATCGCTGAATATTGCTATGGTGTATCATGGAGACCATTGTGAAGACTGTTCTCTTCATTGTTTGAGACTACGTTGATATCTCTTGATATATGTGTTGATATCTCTTCACCAAAAAAAATCTCTGAACGCGCTTCTGAATGTCGAGCCTTTGGGAAAACTGGAAAACTTCATTTTTAGTATGTATTCCACGTTTGCAGGATCGCTGGTGGTGACTGCAGACCATTTATTGTTTGGGCCTCTGAACACCAAAGTTCCCCTACATTTGTTCAGAATTCTTGAAATCCAGTCATATGTGTCATTGAGAATGACATGGATAAACAAGGATGGAACCATTCCCACGATAGGCCACTGAATGGGAAATCCCTGCCTTCTCCGATTGATGAAAAATAACAATACACAGCAAATACATGCTTGACCTAATTCTTGATGAGTGTATTCTTGTTGTGATTTGAGACTGCGTGAAGAGACCACTACATGCGTTGGAGACGGTTGCCTGCGTGAAGACCGATCTCAGTATTCAGAATTTGTTGAGCATTGTCACTGATATATCATATCATATATTGCGTTGTGCCTTTGGATTCTACGTGTTTGTGGAGGAGAGGTGGACCGCATGGAGATTGAAGTCTTCTTGCTGAAGACTGGTGCGTCCCCTCTAGGGTGGAAACCCTAATTTTCTAAGCGAACACATTGAAGACTGTGTTGAAGACAACATTGGTGTGGTTGCGTTGAAGATTGAACCCGTGGAGACATATTCTAAAAATGAACTGCCTGCCTGCGAAACATTGTTGATAATCAAGTTGATTGAGGATTTATGAAGCTGCCTGCCTGCATAGAGCACCACTGCTGGGAGCTACAACTGCTGCGTTGAAGCACCATTGCTGTGAACTGAAGCTGCTTATATCCTCTCAAACGCCCGAAGGTGCATGTTGGATATATGAGATCATCAAGGACTGCGTAAGACACTGTGAAAGAGTGTGGAGGTAAAATATTGCTGATAAAATATTTTGTGACCATTGGGTTGCACAAAGCCTAACTTTTGTCCAAACTTATATGCATAGATTTTGTCTACAAATATTTGCCTAATATGGATATTGCATGAGCCCGAGAGTATTAAGTGTTGAGCATATGTCTTATGTATGAACCTACGAAGGATGAGTGTGAGCCATGACCTTTATAATGAGTTGTGAATGATGTGATTTGGAGAGTGTAAAAGTGTTGAGAACCCACTCTGCTACAATACATTGTATTAATATTGCGTCTTTTCATAAGATGTTTTGAGTTGTTCATGTAATAGCACTCTAAAAGCAAATGATATAGAGTTGAAAAATTAAATATAAAGCAGCTGCAAGATTGTTTTGATAGGGCTATAGAATTATTTGTATAGGCTGCAGAATCATATTGTAATCTGTAAAGGAGCAAGAATCTAAACCTGCATCCCATATCTTTTTCTAAGCATTCTGTAAGTTACAATTTCTAGATTAGAGATGCACTCTTTGGCATCTATTATTAATGCTTCCCTTGCTGGAAAAGACCAATCCAATGACCATCCAAAGGAGAAAGCAACAAGAGAGGTAGAGGAAGAAGAAACAACTCCAACAAAAGATCATATTTGCAGTGCAAGCATTGTGGAAAGACTGGACATACATCAGATCAATGTTGGGCTTTGTGGGACTCCATCAAAGACAGACATAACCAGAAGAAAGATGAAAAGAAAAACCAAGATGCTAGTAAATCATCTTATTCTGCTCATTGTATTATTGCACATTGTAATCTTGGAAGTAATGAAATGACTTCACTTTCATCTTACAAAGATTGTTGGCTGCTTGATACGGGTGAAACATCACACATGACCTTTAGAAAAGACTATTTTGAAGAACTTAATGAAACAATAAATGGCATAGTGTACTTTGCAGATAAGTCAAGTCTTAAACCAAAAGGAATGGGCACCATTCGACTGAAGATTCCTGTATTCCCTGATTTCTTGTTGAAGAATGTTCTTTATCTTCTAGAGTTGCAGATAAGCCTGCTATCCTTGGTGGAGATTCGACAGCGAGGCCATTCCATCCACATGTTTGATGTAATCATAGAAATAAGAAAGTCCTTTGACAACCAAGTCATCATGACTGGATATGAAGATGGGAAGTTATTGAAGCTAAAGGGTTCATCTGCAAGAGTTCAGAACTATGCCTACCTCTCTCAGCATGGAGAAGGTAATTTGTCATCAAGTTTATTGTGGCATGCAAGATTTGGTCATTTGAATTATAACTTCGTTTGTTGAGAAAGAATGGTGTATTTGGTTTTCCCACCATTCCCAAAGAGAAGAACAAATGTGATGCATGTATATTAGGGAAACATAGTAAGCTGCCATTCCATGAATCTAATTTCAGAGCAAGTAGGAAATTAGAATTAGTGCATTCTGATTTATGTGGCCCAATGCCAACTCCTTCTGCAAATGGGAATAAGTATTTTATGACATTTGTTGATAACTACTCAATAATGTGTTGGATTTACTATGTAAAGACAAAATCAGAAGCATTTAAAACATTCAAAGACTTTCATGCATTGATAGAAAAACAAGCACAATAAAAAATTGGTACACTTCATACTGATAATGGGAAAGAATACACTTCAAATGCTTTTGAATATTATCTTTGCCAACATGGAATTACACATCAGACTACAGTTCCCTACAATCCCCAACAAAACGGTGTAGCAGAAAGAATGAATAGAACCATAATGAATATGGTTCGCTCAATGATGTTTTTTGAGAATGTAAAACTAATGTTTTGGGGTGATGCAGTGAAATGTGCAGCCTATTTGAGAAACAGAAGTCCCTCAAATTCTCTTGATAACAAGACTGCACATGAAATGTGTTTTGGCCAACTCCCTTCAGTCAAGCATCTCAAAGTTTTTGGTTCCACCTGTTAGTCCTTGATTCCAAAGGAGCAAATAAACAAGCTTGGTGCTAGAAGCAGAAAATCTATTTTCCTGGGGTACGAAGAATACTCCAAGGCATACCGTCTGTATGATGAGGTAAACAAGAAGTTTGTTATTTCTAGAGATGTCATTTTTCTTGATACTAATAAAAATGACCAGTCCATTGAGAGACATCTTGATCATTTGGAAAGTTATCCTCATCCAAAGACATATTTTGAAAATGAATATGAAATTCCAAACCTTGAAGGGGTGATTCCTATTCTGGATCAACCTTTGCAATTTCCATATGAAGCACCAACTCCCTCGCATGAAGAAGTTCCTTCTACTTAACCTGATCAAGAGATTCAACTGGATGATGTGATTGATAGAATTGAAAGACTCTCAATCAATGATGAAGCACCACCAGCTGATCAACCAGGACCATCACAAAATATTCCTAAATGGGCCACAAAGACACTTGAAAGTGTCCATATGGATGAAGTTGGAAAGACGGGAACGAGAAGTTAGAAAAGACATGGAGGAGAAGCATATAATTCAGGTAATGACATGGATGAATCATTTGATTGTCAATTTAATTTATCTGGTAACTTTGAACCAACTTCCTTTGAAGAAGCTTCTACTCGAGTTGAGTGGAAAGAAGCTATGCAGAATGAGTATGATGCACTCATGAAGAATGGAACTTGGAAGCTGGATGACCCTCTAGTTGGAACCAAACCAATTGGCTACAAGTGGGTGTACAAGAACAAATAGAAATCAGATGGCTCACTTGACAAGCACAAAGAGAGGATTGTAGCAAAAGGCTATGCATAGAAAGAAGGAATTGACTATGAAGAAACATTTTATCCTATAGCAAAATGGGCTACCATCCGTACCTTACTCTCTTTAGCTGCTCAGAAAGGGTGGAAAGTTCATCAAATGGATGTGAAGACTGCTTTCTTGAATGGAGACTTGAAAGAGAATGTCTTCATGTCCCAGCTAGAAGACTTTGTTGTGAAAGGAAAAGAACAAAAGGTATGGAAGCTTGTCAAATCCTTGTATGGCCTAAAACAAGCGCCTCACAAATGGTATGAAACGTTAACCGAGCATATTTTGAAGTTAAATTTTGAACATTTTGATCTTGATGATGCAACACTGTTTATAAAGAAAGTTGGAAGATCTATTGTGTATCTTGTGGTGTACGTAGATGATCTTTTGATGACATGGAACAATGAGAGCTATAAAGCATCCATAAAGAAAGATTTGAAAAAGATCGTTGAAATGACAGATATGGGACATCTCCACTATTACTTAGGAATTGAAGTCACTCAACATCCTAAGTACATATTCCTATCTTAGAAAAAATATGTTGGAGAACTACTAAACAAATTTTGCATGACAGAATGCAACCCTATATCTACTCCAATGGAACAGAAAATGAAGCTCACATCAAGCGAAGGAAAATAATTTGAGGATGTGACCAAGTATCGACAACTTGTAGGAAGTCTTATCTACCTTACAACAACTAGACCATATATTTCTTATGTTGTTGGCATACTCTCAAGGTTCATGCATAAACCTTGTGAAGGACACTAGTAAGCTGCAAAAAGAGTTCTAAGATACTCAAAGGGGACTCAAGATGTTGGACTCAAGTAATATAAAGTGGCTGAATTCAAACTTATTGGGTACTCAGACTCATATTTTGATGGCGATAAGGAGACATGAGTATCAACTTCTGGATATAGTATGAGTCTTGGATCAACAACTGTCTCATGGAGATCACGCAAACAGTTAGTTTCGACAGATTCAACAACAGAAGCAGAATATGTGGATGCAGCTGAAGCAACGAAATAAATAGTATGGCTCAGGAAGATACTTGAAGATTTGCAAGAAAAACAAGAGAACTCCACTCCATTATTGATCGACAATACTTCTGCAATCAAGCTGGCTAAGAATCCTAGATTCCATGATCGAACCAAACACATCAACACAAAGTATCATTTGATTCGACATCATGTAGAGGCCAAGACAGTCCATCTTCGAAATTGTTCCACAAATGATCAAATTGCAGACATCTTCACCAAAGCGCTTGAAATTGCGGTAACTCAGTTTTCGATAAGTCAAGTTCTGCAATGTGCATGTGGGGTAGACCGGTGTGGCTGCAATTAGTTGTGCAAGTTCAATTAGTTGAGGTTCTTGATTTTTTCCTTGAAAACTACACAAGTTTTACTGTTTGGAGTATATTTGATTCAGAATTATTATTTAATAACTATCTCCTATAAGCTAGGTTGTCATTTCTGCATTTCCACTTTCTACACTTGCAGGTTAAACTCATTGTTTATTAACATATATATTTATTTTATCAAAGGTTATGTTATCTTTATTTTTCTATTTTACCAGGCTATTCTAATATATTTTATGCATGATGAGATAAGCACCATTAGGGTTATATATAGAAGGGTTTTTTTTCTCTTTGATTTCCACAACAAATTCATGGTTCAAAACCTAGAACTATTTAAAAATAGGGCCTATATCTTATTTGTGCTCCCAGATTTTATATTGTCAGCAGGCTTATATTAATTATAAATAAACCAAACTATTATCTCTAGTGTTATCCTAATCTCTCTGCAGAAGATTATAACATCAATATAAATGGCTATCACTAAAAATAAAACATCATAAAATAGAACTATAAATAAATCATTTCCATTTTATAAACAACAACATCGAATGCCAAGCTAATCCATCGAGACATCCAAGGTCTGTAGAAATGAGTCCCTCATATTTTCATAACCACACTATATACTTTATAACCTAACAAAAGATACATTATCAATATGGTATCTCTCAAGAAATTAAAATATAAGAAATAAACCATAACCTAATATATTAACATATATCATATAAATCAAGAGGTTACAGGATCGAATCTTGTTGGAATTCATTCCAAAACAAGAACTACACACACATCATTTACATCCTACGCAGCCCAGGATCAAATACTGTGAGCTCACGTTTTAAAAACAAGGGTGACATTCCAACCAAGACCACCATTGAATCTCGTAGGGTTAGATTCACCATGGTTTATCAACGCTACAATAGATTATGATTATTCCACACAGTCTATGCTAATGAGCCTTGAGCCTTCCAAACCTTTGGACATAAAAATAATCCAAGCATATATTTTTAAATACTAAGAATAGGAACCAAGTTATGAAGTCTTAGAATCATAATTAATAATTATAATGATTTAGACATATGTCTAAACAAACCCAACCATGCGTAAACAACAACACTAACAATAGTAATTAGACTTGCTAGTTAGGACTTTGGTCCTTTTTTTCTTCTAAATTAATGCAAAATTTGAGCTTAGGTAGCATCTCTTTGTTTAAACTATTATAGCAAGTTTTCCATCACCTAATGGACCTACAAAAAACAAATAAAGGACGTATTAGTTCAATATGAACTAAGTAAACCCTATCAAAAGGGTGCTTCTCATCATTTTATTTAAAGTGTTAGGTTTCCTAGCATGGTCAAAAACATTATTTTCTAACCTCTTTCTTCATAAGTACTTCTGGCCAACAGGATTGCATTGGCATCCTTATCCATCATTTCCATCATCAATTGACCTTAGTCTTAGTGCTTTGAGTGAAGTTTATACATAAAATTTGTTTCGTGAGTATGAATTTATTTTTTTCAAAATTGGTTTTGATATGTGTGTGTGAGAAAGAGAGAGAGAGAGATAAAATATATGAATTTAAATATTTATTATTATGTAGTTTTTTAAATTATTTTTTTCCTAGATTGATCTAAAATTTAATTGAAGGTCTAAGAATTGAACTTAAAAAATTCATAATATGATAAAGGTATAAGTAGTGATTAAATTATGTAGCAATTTTTTTAGGTAATTGAAATTTAGTATATACAAAATCAAAATACTTGAAATATGATTAAAGGAAGTCATTTAAAAGAATTTATATTTATAATTTATAGCTATTTGATGAAGATATGGGTTCAATTTTTAGTTCATAGAGGATATCACTAGAATGAGACTGATTTATTCGTTTGGAAGTTAATGACTAGTTTGGGATTGTATATGGCCAAATATACATACCATGGAAAATGACCCCAATATACACTCCTAATAAAGATCCCAACAAAAAAACAATTAATTGAAAAGATAAAAGACAATGGATACGAAAAAACCGTTAAACATACCCTATAGTCTAAAACAAAAAAAGAATGTCATGTGTGTATATATATATATACCGATATTTCTTCTTTGCTTGAAGTAATCATGACCAAGGGCCAAAATAAGGGACATTACAGATGAGTACAATAAATTTTATACAAACTGAAAATAGTTCATCCATCCTCCACCAACACTTGTAGCTATCAAGAAACAAAACACAACCACCAAGCATTATGGTCTCTAAAATATTTCTCCAAATGGTCTGGTTATAATGTGTAACCCACCTCCCAACATAAATTTGATATAAAAATCATCATGTTGAAAATAACAAATTCCTCCTCTATATATAGGACGGATATATATTTTATATTTAAGTAGTTGATATAATGAAAAGAAAGAGGTGTTGGAAATAAATTTGTTGTAAGTGGAGTTGAGAATGGTTGAGTGCAATAAATGTTATATAAAGTCAAAAGGGTACATCCATACTCCACCCAAGTAACCCTCCACCCAACTTTGCAACACTCCACCCATGAAACCCTCCACTAAAGAATCATGAGCTCTTAAATATTTCCCAAATGGTCTACTTATAAACTCTAATTCGTATATGCAACACTTCAACCAAGCATTACAATTGTCCAATAATAAACACTTCAACCAAGCATTATGCATTATGGACTCTAAAATAATCTCCAAATGTTCTTGCTTTTACATCCAATCTAGCACTGAACACAAATTTTATATAAAAATCACCACCTTGAAATTCAAATTTTATATAAAAATCACCACCCTGAATTAGAATAGAGTTTTGTCCTCTAGATATATGAGTGAGATAAATTTTATATTTAAGTAGGTCATCCAATGAAAAGCAATGGGTCTTGCAACTGGTTTTACTACAAGTGGAACTAGGAATGGATGAGTGTAATAAGCGGGATATAAACTTAAAATGATGCATTTGTATTCCACCCAAGAAACCCTCCACCAAATCTTGCAACCCTCCACTAAATAAAAAACACTCCACACATGCAACCCTCCACAAAATTATTAGGAACTCTTAGATATTTCCCAAATGGTATGCTAATTACTATCAATGCACTCCTAGTCATAAAAAATATTTAAATACCACCATCCTGAATTTCCATTAATTATATATAAGTAGTTGATCCAACTTCTAATTGGATATTATCATTACCCCACTAAACTTCTAATTGGATACTATCACTTGTTCTTTCTAACACTTATGCCGATACAATATTTCTCAAGGTATTAATGTATTCTATCCCAAATATTCCTCTAGGTATTAATGTATCCTATCCAATTTCACAATCCACACATCGTAGGGTTTCTCTCTCATTCACACATTTCCTATCTATAGATCATGCTCCCTTTTCACGCTTAAACAAAATGACAAGCAATAGCAATGGATCATCAATTGACAACATTGTTACGAGCTCTTAGAAATCTGAAGTAATATTATCTAATTGGGGTTTCTCTTTCTCATTCACATTTTCTGTCTATAGATCATGTTCCCTTTTCATGCTTAAACAAAACAACAAACAATAACAAGGGATCATCCATTTACAGATCCTGTCCCATTTTCATGCTTAAACAAAACAACAAACAATAACAAATAATCATCCATTTACATCATTGTTATGAGCTCTTAAAAACAGGAAGTAATATTATCTCAATGATTAAGAAAAATATGGATGGACAAGAACAATATTCAACGATGTGAGAAAAAGATTCATATGTGCATTGTTTGCAGTTTGGTCAATATACTTTAAACATTTCATGAATGGGGCAATTTTAGAGTTTTAAGTTGTTGAAAGTGCATAGTTATGTCCAAATGATTTAAACTTTTCATGAAAGAGAAAACATTATAGCTTTTAGTTAACCATGATACCTACAAAAGGACTTTATTCTTACAATTCATTGGTGTCAAAATAGCAATCAACTCATTGCATATATTACCTATGGAATAGGATATCAAACAATGAACTTAAGAACTGAATCAACGAGGCCTTTTCCCATTCTTTAATTGACTTGAAATAAATAGCCTGATTACAAAAATACAGAACACTAAAAATCCAATTCCTACCAATTCTTGAAGCATGGAAAAGTCATCTCCTAATAGACCCTCCTTGATGCCATTATTTGATATTAGCCAACAAAAATAAATTTTACCCAAACCTTGTGTTAGTTGTTGAAGACCATGGAAATTGAATAGAGGTTCTAATGTTATCCCACAATATGCTTGGAACCATATATACTAAACATAATAGCTCTAAAGAAAATCAATAAAGTTAAAGAATATATGAAATTTGATTAAAGATTCATGAAATCTGGGGAACAAAGCCAAAATCCCACTCATTTAGTGGAAGCCTTTTTAGGCTAGATATCTAAACATGTTAGGGTCGTTTTTGTCACGCTCCAAGAATTCCCTTGTGATTAAATCTTCAATCTGCTTTTTGATTACTTTAAAATCCGGCTGCCAACAAAGAGTATTAGTTAGTAAGAGTCCATGAAAATACTAACACAAATGAAACATGCAGCATTCCTTGTTCAAGATATGACCAAATACATTAATCATTCTATAGTGCTTACCTTGAACATTCGTCCAAGTTGGTCAACACACTCTGTTACTAATTGTTGATAGTTTAAAACTTTTCTACTCTTCATGATTCGAACAATACAAGCATCAATTATATATTGTCTATCTTTGTCAACATCCTCAATTATCTTCTTCTTCTCATTCTCATAAGGAAGAGGAATCTACAATTCAATAAAAACAATATTATCAAAATATTTTCTAATGTTACAAGATCCACTTGAAATCAAATAATTAAGGTTTGTTAACTCACCCTAATCTTTCTTGATTTGTGAGTAAATTTTGCATTAAATTCGAAGAAATCGGATTGTGTGATAGTTTTTGTGTTTGGCTTCTTATTCAAGACTTTGTATTTTAAACATGAGAGTGAATGTAGCAATCTAACAACATCTTCATCACACAAATTCAACTGAGATTTGATTTCCGAATAGCTCAATTTTTCTGAAGAATTGAACAACAATAATACAGATCCCTGCACATTGAACAACCCCATATACTCTGTTAATAAAAAACAATATACTCCATTAATAAATAAACAATACTATGAACAAATGAATCATTTCTGCAAAGGAAGGAATTTACACATTGTCCATTAATAAACAAAACAATACTATGAACAAATCAATTCTGCAAGGCAACCGAATTTACAACCAGAGATATGGGTGATTTCCACACAAATATTAATAATTATGTTAAAAAAAACATAATTGTGAGCTTTAAAAAATAATATAGTAGCAAAAAATGGATCTATTAGGACAACCTCAAAACAAAATGGAAACTATTTTAAAAATTTAAAACCACTAATATGCTAGTGCAACCATAAATGTGATCAATAACATCTCAAGTGGATGGCATAAAATTTGCAAGGAAGAGAGATACCAATAAAAGAATAGAAAACATGAGCACTATATTTAAAAAAAACAAAGAAAAAGAATTTACCTGATAGGTAGTCACAATAAGCTCCATGGACTTGACATTAAAATTGCCAAAAATATTGCACGTTCCTAAAGAGTATATCCATGTAAGCTTTCGATTTTTAGTTTTTGTGTGGTAGAATTCTTTAAATACCTCTACACATTTTACCTGTAAACAACGGGTGACAAAGAATAAAAAATCACACGGATAATATTCAAAGTTTCCACCAACTTCCAGCAATAGGGTGATAAATTTCAAGGATGGCTTAAGAATAGGGCCCAATTTCAATAAATAACACAAGCAGTAAGGTAGCACAAAGGGAACAAAACAAATAAGTCCATAAAAATTACAATCAACAACATACATCAAATAATTCTAGAAAGACAAATTGCAAAGGTTGAATTAGAATCTTGTTCAAATAAGTGAATGAATGGTTTCTCATTGATAAGCAAAATGAAAATGCAATAATTGATAGATAATTATGACACTAAAACTGAGTGCAACTACGTACTTGCAATTTGTCTACCAAACATTTATTTTCCTACTATATTTTCAAACCCTTACTTGACTCATTCACATTGAAGTCCTTATTAAGTTGGTTGTGACCAATTCACATTGAAGTCCTTATTAAGTTGGTTGTGACCAAAAGGTAAACACTTGAAAGAATTTTTCCTAGTAAAAAAAGTTGATATGATAATTTAAATTTGACAATCAATCATTATTATTTGCTACAATTTGCAATAGTGTTTCAAACTTTTGTGGAATGTCTATTTTCATACATGTCTTGACCCACTTGCAAGTAAAGTTTAGCTGACAATAACTTCTTTAAAAAATAAAATTACTCCACCCAAAAATAAAAAAATAAAATAAAGTTACTCCACCCAAAAATGAAATCTCCATCTGCGACCCATCAAAGATTTTATTTCTGACAGTCATAGTTGAACAGGATATCATTCTCATGGCCAAAGGACGCATTGTCATGGCCATGGCCAGGTGATTCTGGAACAGGTAGGGAATGGTAGGGAATGGTCACTTTTTGCAGGGAATGGCATTGGAAAACATGGCTGACAGTCTCAGTTTTCTACCCAAAAAGTGAGCACTTTAGGAACTTTTTGGCATTCCCGCAGCCTGCTGTCCCCAACATGCGCCAAAACAGCCACATTTTGCCGCCAGCTCAGCCATGAGTGAGCCTTTCTTGGACCAGCTTGGCTAATAAAATAACAGTAGTAAAAAACAAAAAAACAGATGAAAAAATAAAATTAATATTTACTTGTTCAGGAAACGTTTACTATTTCCAAAGATTAACAAAAGGAAGGGGGTGAAGGAGTTCCACAGTCCACCATCCCAGGGACAAAGAAATAGAAAACTACTAGCTGAACCCCAGAAGGAAGATAGATGCCGAAGCCGAGAAGGGAGATAGTTGGGAAGGTTCAATCAGAGAGCATGGTAAGATAAGCTGTCCTGGGATTCTTGCTCTTGTCCTCCCATCCTTTTGGACTCTTCAATTTTGTGATTAGAAGACTTCTTAAAAAATAGTTGGTTGATCAACACTTAAGAGGATACAGATTGTGAAAAGAGGCTTTCACAATGGTTCTCACTCCCATAATGGAATAGAATAGAGAACAATGACTAGATCTCAGTGTCTCTGAATTATGTGTTTTCTCAAAACTTGCAGTTGCACAACATTCAACATGCAACTCAATGTTAATCATTGATCATGTAACTCAATATTAGGCCCTATTAAAAAGGACTGAGTGGAATGGTGATAGGGTGATATGATGATTCACCCAGTGTGACAGGAGAAAACTGTCTATTAGACCACCCATCTCAAATGTTGAAAGAATAAATATCAAATAGGAAATATGCGCTTTAAGACATAGTACTAAGAAATAAGTGCTTTAGGACATAGTACACTGGTTTAAATATGCAAGCGTAGAATTCAACACGTTGGTCAAATAGACTTTGTATTGTCTACCATTGGTCAAGCATATGTTTAGACCTATTGTTTGTTCTGTGCTTTGTGGGAAGTGGATTGGAATTTTGATGGATAGATTGTTCGGAAAAGACCTTTGGGGTATGATACATGCCTGACATTTCTCTTTTGTGGATGGAAGAGTAAGTGCATGGAAAATTTCATATTGCGATTGTGGGAGTTAATTGAGATTGGTATGATTGAGTGAAAATAGTGGGATTGCGTTGTGGATTAGATGCTCTTAAATAAAGTTGGGAGTGTACCGGATTAGGTTTTATAGGTAAAGTATTGTAAAATAAGATATTGAAAACTAGTTCACCTTTTGGTTTGCTACCAGGAAGCTAAAGATGAGATGTTGATTTTAGGGGATGTAACAATTTCTTTCCATTTTCATTTAACCATGCAATAAACTTCTCAGAAACAAATCATTTAGGCTTTCACAAAACAACTTCAAGATATTTCAAATTGATATCATATTCTTTTATTTCTAATACTTTTGTGAAATTAGTGGGAAACAAATTCTGCTATTTCTAATACCTTTTGTGACAATAGTGGGGCACACAAAAATACCTCAAATTGATATCATATTCTTCTATTTCTAATAGCTTATGGGAAAATAGTGGGAAACACAGAAATCTCACCATCTCTACAGGAAGATTGAGACCAAATGACTTGTAGCTTGGCCAAAATCCAGTAGTCAAGACTCTTACAGTCATTTCTATTCCAGGATGTGCATGCACATTATCATCAAGATATTTTTGAAATTCTTGTTGGTTCTCTCGTGCCAAAGTTAAATCAGTAAGCTGAGAAGAAATATAGAGATTAGAAAAACATGAAAGGGTTTTAAATTATAAATAGACAAGTTGTAAGCATTACATAGACATAAAAAGAAGTCACATTTTGCTTACCATTCCCTCCATCTTTGAAGTAAACTGCCCTCCACATTGTTGCTTCAATTTCGTTAAGATACTCCGTTCTTGTTCATCATTTTCATTTTTATCAAATATAAGCCGACCTGCTAGTTTTTTCCTACAATGTTCAAATACAATGTACCATGTTAACTTAATACTATTTGTCCATTGAAAGGTTGATATCCAGCCTTATCTTGTACACATCTGAAATCTATAACAAGAAAAATAACAAATAATCTACAATCTAATCCTTAAATTCTCTTATAAAAATGATAAATGTAACTCAAATTTACTAGGATAGTAAACAAAACAGAAAAAGCTAAAAGAATTGGAAGCTTTCCATTGAATAGATTTTATTAAATAATCGGGAGGAAATATGTTTTGAAGAGGAAGATCTAGAGAAACCTACCTATAAAATTCTGAAAATAGATCTTTATCATGGATGTATGTTAACATATTTATCACCTGCAGTATTTATGAATAATGATATCAACACTCAAATAAGATAGGTAATCTTATAAATAATGAAGTAAGATAGGTAATCTTATAATTGCAGTAATCCAAAATGAAATGCAAGAGCGACCTTCTCAAGTGTCTCTTCAATATCGTCATCACTAAATTTTTCACTGCTACTCTTTTTCAATAGGTTGTCACAAAAAGTAGCCAATAATTCTGCAATTGTGTTTCCTGCTACACTTCTATTGCAAAATACCTCGAATGCTTCTTTTAAGGCCTGCAAAAGTTCTTAAAATGAAATAAACCTTATATACATAACATCTGTAAAAAATATTCTCAAGGAATAGAAAACATAGAAGAATGACAGTGAATGAATATAAGCAAGCAAACCTTGTTGAAAAGAGAATGGTTCACAAAGCATGTGCTGACATATTGCAAGTACTGGTCATGCAATCCAATAATTTCCCACACAAATTTCTGCAAAAATAGATAGAGATATTGGAAGAGTAAAAGTGCATAAATAGCAAATGTATGTATACTCAAAAGTTATGTGAAGAAAAATAAAGGTGTCTATAGAGGTGTTTAAACTCTTCTACTAGTGGCTCATGTTGGGATGCCAATTTTCAAGACAGAAGAGTGGTGGCTAATGGTGTGGGATTAGGAAGCAAGTGAAACCTCCTAAATAGACTTAGAGAAACTCCCATGCTTGGGCATACTTGTGTGAAGGGATAAGAAGTGAAAAAGAGGTCAGACCAATTGGTGAAGGAAAGAAGTACAATGAGCACATGGTGGACAAGGGAACATGTATGAGGTCATAAGGTGTTAGATGTGAGGGATAAACTCCTAGTTGGAAATGACATAATCAACCACTGGGGAACATGTGAAAATTGCAATGTCCAAAAGGCATGGGAGACCATTCAAGAATATCAAGTTCTATCTCACTAAGCTTTGCTCAATCTCATAGAAAAGAATGGCATCATTGAATTGTCATGAATCATCATCTATAAAGACCTTATGCATGCATTGAATTCCCCCACGAGGATAACATCACCCAAAGTGCAGTGAGAAATGTCTAAAATACAAATCGAGAAAGGGGGACCCATCAAGCTAAGTATGGATTGTTAAGTTCAAAGAAGCTAGAGGGAAGTAGCAAACTACAATGAAAATTTCCATGAAGTCAAATACACATGATTTTAGTGTGTTAGAATGGCCATTGGACGCCATGACTAAAGATCTATAATTAAGAGAATCATAGATAATACATGCTACTGCTACACCACCAAATCTAATGATGCCACGAAAATGACAAGATCCCTATCTGTGAGCTAGTGACCAATGATAACATGTGATAGAAAGTAGCTCCCATTAGCAACTGGCATGGGGGTCTCAATGAGAGAAACGAAGTCTATAAAATCAAGAGACGAATTACTGAAGCCATTTATTTTCCCCATACAAAGCATGTTGAGAAGGGAGCTACTAAAGTCATTTAATTTCTTCCATGAACATGAATGTACTTGATTGTAAATATAATCTAAAAAGGATTTTGCCACAAAAACTAACAAAAAATAAATACCTGTTCTAGTGAACCAACAATATCCTTTTGCTCTGACTGCATCACATCACAAAATCCTTCTAGTTAGGATGATCATATAATAAATGTTGAAGATGTTTTCAAAATCCCCATACAATTAGAAATCATGAACTTAAAACTGTTATTAGTCAAGAAAAATGTGAAAGTTTAGCATCCTACAAATATTTTATGCCTCATATGCACCTACTTACTAAATAAGGTGTCAATTTTATACTCCTTTTAAAATATGTTACCTTGTTTTTGATTGCTTCATCTTCAGCTTGTTTAAGGAGTGTTGTTCCAGCATTAGTCACATGCTACAAGGCATAAGAAATTGTTAGGGAAAAAAATTCTGGAAAAGGTCATATTTTCTCAAAACATCATTTTGAATTCTAAAAATCCTATCATATAAGGAAACTTTTCATTAAGTGGCAAAGCAAAAATAACTTAAAGAAGTACCTGTTTAAAAAATTGGACCATTGGTTCGAGACCTTTTGGTATCCTAGAGAACAACCTATACATTCTTGAAAGGTCATCCATCTGCAGTGAATACTCACTTTTAGTTCATAATCTTGATTAGAAGAAAACAGATCAG
The DNA here is from genome assembly GCA_001517045.1 of Pseudotsuga menziesii. NCBI lineage: Eukaryota > Viridiplantae > Streptophyta > Pinopsida > Pinales > Pinaceae > Pseudotsuga > Pseudotsuga menziesii. Next base: position 5,636 of record LPNX010338681.1, on the reverse strand, counting down.
GGACTTCATATTTGCACATTGCAAAGCCATGTATCAAATTCATACCTTCCCATCCTTTAGCAAGGAATCACACCCTGAATCTTCCTTCCCCATAAGTTGATTTTCATATTGGGAAAGGAGTTCATGCTCTACTTTCTACACAAGCATCCAAAAAGACAACAAAAAAAATAAAGTGAGGAAGATTGAACTAAAAGAGTCAAAACAATTTTGGTTGGTGTTATGTTAGATGAGAAATTGAGTTTTAAAATAAAAATGAGAAACCTCTTTTCCACCAAGTTATGCACTCACAAGAATTCTTACAAATGGAATCTTACCTCTATTAACTTTTGCTCAGTGTTTGCATGTAAATAATGACCAACTCTTTCTTTCTCAAGCCTCAAACTTTCTTCAACCTGCATGAAGATACACATGTTTTTATTTCTTTTAAAGCTCGTTTCAACAAGTGTTTACATATAAATTTGCATGACAAAAACCATATTTAGGGAAAACCTTCAACATATATTGTGGACATGAATATTCAAGAATCCATGAAGCCGCCGTTCGAGAATAATATCGAGCAGTGTCTTCCAACATGGCTGATTCAAATTCGGTCTCATAGTAAACCATTTTATCCATCCCCATCTCCACTAAGATGCCCAAAACATTTTTTAGTAGAGCACGATCTATCTTTTTTCCCTTACGTTCCCGATTAATCTAAGACAATCAACACAACCAATATATATCTAATGTTATAAATCATGTAAAACCAAAAAAATATGCCTTGTCAACCAATAGAACTTGTTTTTATTTGTAGCTTGGTTGAGATCAAGAACATACCAGTGAAATCACTACATTTCTTACATTAGTCTTCAGTTCCTTATAAACCTGCAAGGAAAAGGAAAGGACATTGAATTTTTTAATTTTAGATATTCTTAAATTTAGGAAAAATATGTTTCTATTAATCCGAAACTATTAGAAGGGAAGAAACCAAAACATCTTGGACAAGCAAATAATTACCTGGTCATGAAAACAAATAATACCAACTTCCTTAAGTGATGGAAGAGGCATTTGTTTGCTTTTTGTGATAAAGAAACGATCCAAATGTGCAAAGATGTGAGACATCCAACGAACCATTATCTTGTGATTATTCCAACGATTCACAAGTTCTCTCAACATAAACTCGTCATGTTTTTGCCTTAATACAGGCATCACCTGAAGTAAAACAACCAAGACACTTTACACAAAAATTCAAACTTGTAATTTATAATTAACTAGCTTGAAACATGAAACCCTTTCAAATAATATTGACAAAGATTTACAATGTGTGCAAAATGCACACATCTCACATGTAAATGAAAATAAAACAATAAAGTCAAATAAAGAATCAAACACTACACATTTGAGCATGAAACTTGGCATAGCATTTCAGAATAATTTTCTAGACAACATTTTTTTCCCAGAGACCATTTACTTGGCATGGTATTTAAGTTTTAGGACATCTTTTTTGTGAGGACAAATTATAAAGATACAAGAGCTGATTTCATAGAAGGTTAATTGGGCGTGTGGAGGTCATCTACGAAACAAAGGATGAGCAGAGGGAGCTAAGGAATATTTTTTATCTTGTGAAAACAAAATCTTCTGTTTGGGGATGGGCTCCAGTCTCAGTTTCAGTTTGGGGATGGGCTCCTTCTTTCTTTTCTGATACTTTTACATATTGCCATCTAATGGGGTTACATGAGAGGCTAATTCAGTTGCTAGGTGTTTTTGCAGTAGAATTCCAATAGTTCAGCAGCAGATAATATTGGCCTTTCATAATGTCCATACACCATAGAAATTATTTTTCCTTGCAAACTTACCAAACAAAAAATATCTTAAAAATGAACACTATTTTGTGTTTTCCTTTATTCTGCTGGTCTTTGTCGGTCTTAGATTCATTCACCTCGTGCATTCTCCTAACCAAGCACAAATCTCTATAACATTCTCAGTAATTTGATTACAAACTATCTCTAAACCATCAAAATTCTGGACATTCATCCTATGCTTTATCGCCTATCCAACAAGTCATGCTTGGATTTACACTCATCAAACTTCTACCTCAAAATACTGTCAAACACCTTTTGCAATTGCTCACTAGAATTCCCACTCTAAACCCGCTGAGCTTATCCAGCATGTACGTTCATGGTGGATAGGCCAGCTGGCGTGGGTCCCTGCACCTCAACCCAATCCATAAACTTGAGTCTCTCTCGGAATGTTTTGAAATTCTCTCGGAATTTTTTGAAATTTTCAGGCAGCCATTTAATAAACCTGTGGCCGTAACCTGTCCCACTGGCCGCTTGCCCGTCCCCTCCGCCGTCACCCAGACCCTGCATTTCCTTTCATCCAGCCCTGTCTTACAGATGATGAACTTTGCTGGGAGGAAAAGACATTCCGCCCACATTATCAACAGCCATAATAACCGTTGTTCAGTTTCCACCTGAGCCGACCTCTTCTTCGCAACTGCCCCTTGCGGTTAAGGGGGGCACCTCTGTGGATGGCTCCAGAGGTAGTGAAGCATGTGGAGCAGGGACCTGCTTCTGATATTTGGTCTCTGGGTTGCACTGTGCTGGAGATGGCCACCGGCAGGCCGCCATGGAACAATGTTTCCAATCCCGTTGCTGCGATATATCAAATTGGACGCACAGAGGAGCTCCCTAAGCTACCTGCATCGATTTCAGCTCAGCTCCAAGATTTCTTAGAGAAATGATTTCAGAGAGATCCGAAGAAGAGATGGAGCAGTGCACAGCTTTTGAACCATCCTTTTCTAAAGAAGGACTGCTCTTCCTTGGAAAAAGAGGCCAATAGGGGTTTGGGGTCCCCAACCAGTAATTTGGATTTACTGAATCCCACATGGAATTCCTACCAAACAACTCCCTTTACGTCACTCGGCATCCCAAGCCCGATAGAGGAAAGCAATGTAAAGGTGAATAATCGAGCAATGCCCATGCCTTCTCCTAGGGAGAGAGTGATGGCACTGGCCACAGGTTGTAAATCTGGAGATGTTGCTGATAGGCCTAATTGGTCTGCAATTCCCCATGGTGATCAGTGGATTAATGTGAGGTCTTCCAGAGGTAACTTTCCATCTTCAGGTAAAGCTCTGTGAAAATTAGACATTAGTAATGGCTCCTCCATCCAGGAGCTTCTATTCAGAGAAGAAAAGTGCAGTGCCAGTGTGCAAGCAAGCTATCAGCTGGGAAGAGTTGCAGCGGAGAGCAGAAATAGAAGAACGCTTGGACGCTGCAGTTTGTACAGCTCAATCTGAACATCAAACATATTTCAGCACTTATGCTGAGATTCTGTATCATGACTAGTTTCCAATGGCTACAGTGTCCCATTTGATTGATGAAGCATCTCATAGAATCGCTGATGGTGATTCTGGCATTCATAAGTGCATCTCTAATGCACTTCACAAATTTAGATAGCTTCTTGTAAATTTGATTCAATATTACTTCCAAACTGAGTTTGTTCGACTACAAATATAAATATGATTCCTTCATGGTTTATTCGCTTGCAATCTTGGTTCCTTCATGGTTGATTCATTTGCAATCTTGTTTGTGCAGTAGTTTTTAAGAAAAAAAGTTCTTTTAATTTTTTGATTTGTGAGAATGATCATCAGGCTTAAGCTAAATCAAAAAGAAATTGAATATAGTAGGTCGCTTTGTAGGCAAGATTCATACTCTAACTAAATAAACTAAGATATATTTACAGTTGATTCACTTATAATTTTGTTTGTGTAATATTCTTTAAATTTTTTTAATTTTTTTTAATTTGTGAGAATTGTTATCAAGTTTAAGCAAAATCAAATAAAAAAATTATTTTGTAGGGTCTACAGAGTTTACTTTACAGTGTAAATTAAACTTTACTTCTTTATAATTATAAATAATTTTTTTTATTAAAAAAATAAATAAATCAGTTTGTATAGCGTTTTGTCTTTATTAAGTTATTAAGAGGAATTACGAGGGGAAGCTATCACTATCCCAGTACTGACTCCATTTTGTATATTGATACAAATTTCCATGATTTTTCATCTTGATTTCAACTTGGTCTATTAATACTTACTAGGGTGTGACATGGTGAAGTTGAATACGAAGCTCTTATATTTAAATAAAATAAAAGTGTGGAAAATTATAACTTTAGTGAGGTGGTGCATCATAATTGTATATTGAAATTTATAAATTAATTAAAAATTTAAAACAACAAGATTAATCCAAGTGTACACTATAGATTCATTTCATGGTAGTAGTATTTTTTAATGCTTAAATGCATCTAGAATAAGATTTAAATAAGCATCTGTTAAAGGGTGGTTAAAGAAACGAATAACAATTTGTTTTTGTTTTTTCATATTGTTTTTTGTTTTGTTTATTAAATATTATTTGTTTTGTGTTTATATTAATCCTAACAATCTGGTACGAATAATGGATATAAAATTCTATACTTTAGCCTTTGTTTAAAAGCCAGCTATCTTTATAAACCCAAGTGGTTGGTTGTGTCTCTCGACATTGCTATCTTTATAAACCCAAGTGGTTGGTTGTGTTTATCGACATTCACCGACCACTTTACTTTATTGGTTTAAATCAAAAGGTTTTATGATCACTTTTCATGATGATGTGGATATTTCAAAGGGGGTGATTTCAATATTGTTTTTACATAAAGTTATTTGGAAAGTGATTTAGCATTGGAGTTCTTATGATAAGAATTGTAGTTGATAATTGAAAGTTTATAATTTATTGATGTAAATTTATTTTATAAATGAGAATATATATAATTGATAAAATTTCTTTTATAAATGAGAATATATGCAATTGATAAATATAAAGTTATGATCCTTAAACTTCACCCAGAGATTCAATATCAATGATAGATACACAATTTCAAATATTTTCACTAATGTGAAAACTTTTTTCAAGAGAAAAAGAGCAATTCCTTGATATTCTTTAAGAATCAAAGGTATCTAATACATAACTATGATACCATGTATCATATACATCTATCAATAAAAACAACAAAATCCCAAGCCAGTAGGGAAACCAAAAGACTAACCACAAAGGGTGGCAAGTAAAACCTCGCACTCTCAACAAAGTAAACTTCAGCACAATCCAAGGGAGTACAACACCGGTCCTGAAATCTTATCCAAGGACAATCATAGGGGTGGAAGTTCCCTGGGCTAATACAAAATGTGCTGTTGTAATACCCTCGTGGAAGAGGTATTACAAAATGTGTTGTTGTAATACCCTCGTGGAAGAGGTATTACAAAATGTGTTGTTGTAATACCCTCGTGGAAGAGGTAATCTTCCCTGAGGAAAGAGGTTTTTACCTCATATATACAGTCACACCAATGATTCAATTCCACTACATGGAGACATACCTCTTCCACTAATTGTATTAGCCCAGGGAAGATATTACAACAACACATTTTGTATTAGCCGAGGGAACTTCCACCCCTATGATTGTCCTTGGATAAGATTTCAGGACTGGTGTTGTACTCCCTTGGCCACCCTTTGTGGTTAGTCTTTTGGTTTCCCTACTGGCTTGGGATTTTGTTGTTTTTATTGATAGATGTATATGATACATGGTATCATAGTTATGTATTAGGTACCTTTGATTCTTAACGAATATCAAGG